>MU730406.1:0-14751 GCA_026770625.1 Nicotiana glauca
TCCTCCACCAGTAATGCTATCTCAAATCCTGATACATCTTCGCGGCACCTGGATGAATAGAATACCGCGAGCTGTAGGACTCCTCCAATATCAACTCCCGAAGCCCATCCACATTGGGCACGCAAATCCGGCCTTGCATCCTCAATATACCATCACTATCAATAGACACATCCCTGGCATCATCATACTGAACCCTGTCCTTAAGGACAAGCAAATATGGATCATCATACTAGCGCTCTCTAATGTGGTCATACAAGGAAGATCGAGATATCACAAAAGCCAACACCCGACTAGGATCCAAAATTATCTAACCTCACCATTCGATTGGCCAAAGCCTGGACATCAACTACAAAGGGCCTCTCCCCAACTGGAATGTATGCCAAACTACCCATACTCACCGCCTTTCGGCTCAAAGCATCGGCCACTACATTGGCCTTTCCCGGATAATACAAAATGGTAATGTCATAATCCTTGAGAAACTCAAGCCACCTCCGCTGCCTCAAATTAAGATCCTTCTATTTGAACAAATGCTGAAGGCTGCAATGATCAGTATATACCTCACAAGATATGCCATATAGGTAGTGCCTCCAAATCTTCAAAGCATGGACTATGGCAACCAACTCCAAATCATGTACAGGGTAGTTCTTCTCATGAGGCTTCAATTGACGAGAAGCATAAGCAATAACTCTACCCTCTTACATCAATACATATCCGATCCCAACTCTTGAAGCATCGCAATACATGGTGTAAGAACCTGAAGCTGATAGAAACACTAACACTGGAGCTGTGGTCAACGCTGTCTTGAGCTTCTGAAATCTCTCCTCGCACTTGTCTGACCATACAAATGGTGCACCCTTCTACGTCAACTTGGTCAAGGATGAAGCAATTAATGAAAAACCCTGAACGAACCTACGATAATAACCCGCCAAACCGAGAAAACTCCAAATCTCAGTGGCTGAGGACAACCTAGGCCAACTCTGCACCGCCTCAATCTTCTTTGGATCAACCTGAATACCATCACTGGACACCACGTGTCCCAGAAAAGCCACAGAACTAAGCCAGAACTCATACTTGGTGAACTTTGCATAGAGCTTCTCCTCTCTCAGTCTCTGCAACACCACCCTCAAATGCTGCGCGTGCTCCTCCTGGCTACGCGAGTACACCAGGATATCATCAATAAGCACAATCACAAATGAATTCAGATACGGCCAAAATACACTGTTCATCAAGTGCATGAACGCGGCTGGAGCATTAGTCAGCCCGAATGACATAACTAGAAACTCATAGTGCCCATATCTCATCTGGAAAGCCGTCTTCATAATGTCTGAATCCCTAATCTTCAACTGGTGATAGCCTGAATGGAGATCAATCTTAGAGAATACCTTTGCCCCCTGAAGATGGTCAAACAAATCCTCAATACGGGGTAATGGATATTTGTTCTTCACTGTCACCTTGTTAAACTATCTGTAGTCAATGCACATTCTCATCGTGCCATCCTTCTTCTTCACAAATAAGACCGGTGCACCCCACGGTGACACACTCAGGCGAATGAACCCCTCATCTAGGATTTCCTGAAGCTGCTCCTTCAATTCTTTTAACTCAGCTGGTGCCATACGATAGGGAGGAATAGAGATAGGCTGAGTGCCCGGCACCAGGTCAATACCGAAATCAATGTCCCTGTCCGGCGGCATGCCCGGCAGGTCTGCTGGAAACACATCAGGGAAATCCCTCACAACAAGAATTGAATCAAGACTAGGAGTCTCAGCTCCAACATGTCTCACGAAAGCCAAATACGATAAACAACCCTTACCAACCACCCGCTGGGCCTTTAAGAAAGAAATCATCCTGCTGGGCACATAATCAGTCATACCTCACCACTCGATCCTCGGAACACCCGGAATAGCCAACATAACTGTCTTGGCATGACAATCCAAAATAGCATGGTACGGGGATAGCCAATCCATACCCAGAATCACATCAAAATCTACCATGACCAACAATAACAAGTCAACTCGGGTCTCCAGACCCCCAATAGTCACCAGACATGATCGATATACATGATCCACAATAATAGTATCACCCANTCAAACAAAATAGAGGCATCCCTGTGGCAGACTGAGATAATACCTGTGATAACAACATCGGATGCAATGGCGTCCCTCCTGTTTGGAAGAGCATAGAATCGAGCCTGACTACTGCTAGATCGATCTCCATCCCTAGGGCGGCTCCTAGCTGTCTGATCCCCACCCCTACCTGACTGGGATGATGCTGAAGTAGATGGAGTAGAAGAGGAGGGCTGATCCCTCTGCTGAGACCGGCCACCAAGAAGCGGAGGACATTGTCTCCTCATGTGACCTAACTCACCGCACTCGTAGCAACGACCCGGAGCTGAAGAAGGGGACTGAAGGGAACCCCTCGCTGCAGACGAACCCTGGGATGAAGAAGCAGGAGTAGAGCTCTGAGCTGGAAGGGTGCTAAGTGAAGACTGACCCTGCTGATAACCCTGACGACCACGGCTTGAAGAAACCCCACTGGACTCTGTGCGACCTGACTGAGGAGGTCTGAAAGAACGACCTCTACTGCCCTGGAACTGGCCCCTAGACGGAGCACCACTGAAGCTACCTGAACCTCGAGGCCTTTTGGCCTCCCTCTCCTCACGCTCCTGACGGCGATCTGTCTCAATCTGTCGAGCCATATCAACTACCTCCTCAAACGAGGCGGCCACAACCCTCTCTCTAGTCATCAAAATGCGGACTGGATAGTTAAGACCATCCACAAACCTCCTAATCCTCTCCCTATCTATCGGGATCATCCAAGTAGCATGCCGAGCTAGCTACGTAAATCTCAACTCATACTGAGTCACAGTTATGTCTCCCTAAACCAACCACTCAAACTAACGACACAGCTCCTCTCTACGAGACTGCGGTACATACTTCTCCAGAAAGAGAGTGGAGAACTGCTGCCAAGTAAGGGGCGCTGCTCCAACCGGCCTACGCCTCTTAAAATCCTCCCACCATGTAAATGCAGGCCCTGAGAACTGGAAGGTAGTAAAAGCCACTCCACTCGACTCCAAAATCCCTGCAGTGCGAAGCATACACTGACACTTGCCTAGAAATCCCTGGGCATCCTCGCCCTCAGTGCCACTGAACGTCGGGGGCTGGAGCCTACCGAACCTCTCCAGTCGACGCTGCTTGTCGTTTGGCATAGCTAGAACCACAAAGTCTGGAGCTGGTGCGACTGGCGCAACTGGTGTAACTGGGGAAATTGGTGCGACTGGCTGAGCTGGGGCTGCTCCCGGTGTCTGCAATCCCCGAACAACCTGCTCGGGCGTGCGAGCTGTGGGGGTCTGATGACCACCCCCGGTCTGAGAAGTAGCTGCGGCAGTAGTGGCTGAGACTGCTTGAGCCAGGCCAGTGCAGACGGATAAGATCTGAGCTAAAGCCTCCTGAAGACCAGGAATCACAATGGGCACTACCGGTGCCTGAACAGGTGCTGCTGGAGCATCTACAGCTGGAGGCTAGTCCGGATCCTGGGCAGTTGGTGGATCTGCAGGTGCTGCTCTCACTGGTCTGCCTCGACTACGACCACGACCACGGCCTCTAGCGGGTGGCATTGGTGGTCGTCCGTCACGTCCGGTAGCACGGGTTCTCGCCATCTGCGAGAGAATAGAATACAAAAATTTAGGTCTTAGAACAACAAAGCCGCACGACAAGAGTTCAAGAATATGAAGTGTTTCCTAAAGGTTCTGCAGCCTCTCGAGGATAAATACAGATGTCTCCGTACCGATCCGCGAGACTCTACTAACCGGATAATGACTCATGAGGCCTAGTAACCTAGGCTCTGATACCAACTTGTCACGACCCCAATCCCGGTCGTGATGGCGCCCAACACAAATGCTAGGCAAGCCCGACCATATAACGCTCACAACTCAACCACACAACCCATTTCCAATTTATAGCATTAAATTATCAAATAATATAGTTCTAACCAGTGATAATAGATAGAAGTAATACGACAATCATAACAACTGCCAATAAAACTCCCAAAGACCTGGGGTCATGAGTCTAGAGCCTCTAAGATGACAAAATAATAAATCCTCAGTAATACTGATGTTCACAAATGCGGAAATAATAAAGGGATAGGGGAGGAGTCAGGTCTTGCGAACGTCAGGCAGCTACCTCGACAACTCCTGAGAAGCTCTGAAGCAGCAAATAGCTAAACTATGCTCCCGAGACACCTGAATCTGCACACATGGTGCAGGGAGTAAATTGAGTACTTCTAACTCAGTGGTAATAGACATATATAATGACTGAAAGTATGAAATCCTGAAAATACCACAATGTAAAGCTAACACTAACAATTTAGCATAATTAACGGTGAAATGTCAACAAAACAGAAACAACTAGATTAGATAAACATCAAAACATGAATGCAATGCAATGCACATGACCGTTGCGGCGTACAGCCCGATCCATTTAGGTACCCGTGCTCACTGTGGGGGTTCAAACTCCGGAGGGGCTCCTACAGCCCAAGCGCAATATCATCTTAGCACTCGCTACGACATGCAGCCCGATCCACACTCAGTCCAGATATATGCATATAAGCCACACAGGCACAGTCAAGTTATCATTTCCGATTCCAATTATAAGGAATTATAGATTAAGTGTTTAAAACTTTAGAAATTTACTAATCATTTCGAGACAGTGTTTAACTCAAGACTGATATCATGAAAACATGCTAAGCCTCATGGAAACAGTGATAATAATCCCTAAAGGATCCAAATACTCGGCACGCAGCCCAAATATACTCAGAACAATCCAAGTAGGATATTTTCTAATCAGTCTATTGTCCAAAGCACAACTTGGACACCACTCGGGGCAGATTAAGCCACAAGCCCCAATTACAAACGACCCCGCACTCATCATGGAGTGCGTGTCTCACCTCAATATAGCGTCACAGTGTGATAGACTGGGGTTTTAAACCCCCAGGTCATCATCTACATCCATTGCTCACCTCAAGCCGGCCACAAGACTAGTCCGCTATGCCTTTTCCTCTTGAATCCGCCTCCTCGCGAATCTGGTCAAAACCATAACGAATACATTACAATAGGCTAAAGAAACATAACCCAATCAAAAAGACTCGAAAAACACCAAAAATCACGAAGTTGGCAAAACTCGAGCCCCGGGCCAAGTTCTCAAAAAATTACGAAATTTACATCATTGGAATTCTCGTCTCACCACGAGTCTATACATATCAAAATTACTAAAATCGGAGTTCAATTGCCCTTTCAAAACCCAATTTTAAACTCCCTTAAGTTCCAAGCCCTAACCTCCATTTTTACCCTCAAATTCCTCGAATTTCAGTGATTACTCCATGTTTTTACACCATAATAACATATTCCGAGTCTAATAATTCATAACTGATGAAACCCCTTCGAATTCTCTTCAAAATCGCCTAAGTCCGAAGTCCAAAATGTTTTCTTCTCTTTCAAAAATCGTGAACCACTGTTCACTAAAACCCCTGCCAGGTTTCGCTTCTGCGGTCCCGCTACCGCCTATGCGGGACCGCTTTTGCGGCCAAATGACTGCTTATGCAGTTTTCACTTAAGATGCCAGGCTTCGCTTATGCGACTCAGTATCCGCTTATGCGCTTCCCCATCGACCGCTTCTGCGGTATAATATCCGCTTATGCGGACCCGCTGAAGCGACCCCTATTCGCTTATGCGAAAATACCCTAGGCCATGCTTGCGCGCTTCTGCGACCTCCCCGCCGCATCTGCATAACCGCTTCTGCTGCTCCTTTTCCGCAGATGCGAAAATACCAGAAGACAGAAAGATCAGACCTTCAACAATGCTTCAAACTTCCCGTTTAACCACCCGAAATCACACCGAGGCCCCCGGGACCTCAACCAAAGGCACCAACACATCCTACAACCTTATTCAAACTTGCTCGAACCATCAAAACACTATCGTTAACATCAAAATCCTCAATTTTCCTCAAATCAAAGCCTAAGTTTCTTAAAAACTTCCGATTTGCACATTCAATCAATAACCAGACCAAACGACGTCCGAATGACCTAAAAATTTGCAGACATATCCAAAATCACCTAACGAAGCTACTGGAACTCTCGGAATTCCATTCCAACCCTTGGATCAAAATCTCACCTATCAATCAGAATTCGCCAAAATTCAAACTTTGCCAATTCAAGCCTAATTCTACATCGAACCTCCAAATTCAATTCCGATCACACTCCTAAGTCACAAATCATCCCCCGAAGCTAACCAAATCACCAGAATTCACATCCGAGCCTTCTAACTATATAGTCAACTTCCGGTTGACTTTTCCAAAACAAGCTTTCTTCTAAGAGGCTAAGTGCCTCATTTCCAACTAAAACCAATTCAATTCTATCCGATCAACTCAAATACTGATATTGAAACATAGAGTAACATAATATGGGGGAAATGGGGCGGTAACTCACGTGACGACGGGCCGGGTCGTCACATATAATAAGGTCTGAATGAGAAAGTTAGATACCTTTGACATTTCTCCAAAATACCTACCAGCTAACAGAGCATAACACTAGCTCCATAGGGCATAATAATATGCAAAACATGATATATATACATGAACACTTATCTGTTATGGATACGTGAATTCTGAACTAACGTGGATATAGGAATACTGAACTGGTATGAATAATCGAGTGCTGAAATGACATGAATATCTGATCACTGAACTCACATTAATATCTGAGTATTAAGCTGGCATGAATATCCGAGTACTGGATTAACATGAGTATTTGAGTACAAAGTTGACTTGAATGTTCTAACATGAGATCTGAATACTTAAAACACAAATGTCGTGACATGAGATTTGGATACAAGAAACTTGAATGTTATAACATGAAACGTGAAATACTTGTGTACAACCGCTAATTATGGTGGAAATTCTAACTCATTAGCTACTTACCCGATCCTTCATAGGATCCTATATGGGCCGATGTATCTGGGATTGAGCTTTCCTTTCTTCCCAAATCTTATAACACCTTTCACAGACAAAACTTTTAGAAACACCCAATCATCAACTTGTAACTCTAGGTCTCTATGTTGCATGTTTGAATAGGACTTTTGGAAACTCTGAGCTATCTTTAAATGCTCTTGAATCAACTTGGCTTTCTCCATAGACTGATTGACCAAATATGGTACCAACAACTCCGCTTCGCCAACTTCGAACCAACTAATTGGCAATCTACACCTTCGCCCCTAAAAATCATTCTTTCAAAATGCGTGAGATAATCCTATTATAAGGTCCATATTTACCATCTCCACTAAAGGATGTGTGTGTTCTGAGATAAAAACTTGGTTTCCTGCTGCTTGACTTTCACTTGCTGACAATTCAGACACTTGGCCACAAAGTCTGCAACCTTTTTTTTCATGTCTTTCCACTAATAAATCTCCTTAAGATCATGATACGTCTTTGGGAAACCTAGGTGGATAGAATACCTGGAATTATGGGCGTCTAACATCTTCCTCCATCGCTAAGTCCATCTATGGTTGGAACATACAATCTATCCTAGTACCTCAAAGAACCATCATCTCCCCCTTGTTCAAAAGCCATCGTCTTATGCATGTGAATCCCCTCTTTCAGCTACAACAAGTAGGGATCATCAAACTGTTTCTCCTTCACTTTGGCTACTAAGGAGGAACATGTTCTGTTCTAGACAATAACTTCACTATCTTTGGTGTCCGAAAGTCAAACTCCTACCTTGGCTAACCAGTGAACTTCTTTCAACATAGTTCTCTTGTTTACCTCATTGTTGAGCTATACTTCTCACTTGATTATCTTCTTAAGCACTTCCTGAAAATACTTATATTATTATTGTGAACTAAGTCTTTTACCTGTACTCCAAAATTTAGAGCCTCTTGCAATGGCGCTACCCTCATAACACATAAATAGGCATGATTTTATAGCTTTTCTGTGATCACTTTATCATCAACAACTAAGCTCGGTGATCAGTCTAATCACATTGTGTTTCTTACACCTGCTAGACATATTCCTTGCGATAATTATATAATTTTCCCTCATTATCGAACTGATTTTCTTTCTCATATCCCATGCTAATTATTCGGGTTTCAAATCTCTAACTGGACTTACTGAAATTTTTTATATCATCCCTTAGACTAAAGGTCTTATACTTGTGGATCCTTTTATTTTTGTTGGGATCCAAATAACTTTCCTTATTTTCTGCAATTCTTTGCACTCTACGTCAATGACGACTGATCTTCCAACGTACTTCTGAGCTACGAAAAACTAAATTATTCACATAACGGAAAGCTAATATATCACAAATATAATACACCATCTTAATAATTTAACTCTGCTCACACTATCAGTCTTGGAGAAACCACATTTCGACAATTCCTAAAGGCTATCCTTCTATAGCTTGCTCTCTCACTGCTAGCTGATGTTTTTCCCATTGTCATTGTAATTCGGGTTTAAATTAAACTCTTTGGGTTCTAACACATATTCGATATTTCTAATTGTCATCCACTCACTAGAGTTAACCTGGCTAAGTGAATCAAATCTTACCTCTGCTAGCTTTGCTGAAATTGCTAATTTTGTATTTACTCAAAACTTATTTACTATTCTTTTTCTAACCACCTGGTAGCATCATGTTTTCTTCTCCTGCTTTGAATAACTAAAGCGGATCATAAGGTTTATCCTAACTTCCCTCATCATCTGCCCATATTCTTTTTCCGTACACTATCATTCTTTTTGAACTATGTACATAGATCACATTTAGGGAAATTTCATTTGTCTTAAACAAAATTAGAATATCTAATCCCAAACTTTCTATACACTTCAAAATCACTTCAGACTATAAACCTCCGGCCTAAACACATAGTCACATCATGTGAAGGGGAACTGTCATATCTTTTATCTCACAATAATAGCCACTTCGTATACAAATTCACTAACATGGTACTTTCTAGTTCTGATTTGAATAAATCTAAACAACTTAAAATCATTCCCTAAAATTCTATGTCGCATGCTCTTGGTTCTCATTTCATACATCATATTATTCTTAGCTATATTTCACTTAGGCTCTTTTTTATCCAAAACTATAGTGATTAATTCTATGCCCGCTGCGTTTGAATTCTTAACCTGTTACACCATGGGGTCTGACACACGGATACATTGCCATACATATATGATAAATTACTTGATGCACCATCCGACGAGTCTTGGTCTTAATTCAAACTAAAACATGTGATGATTTCGCTATAATCACTGTTCTTACATTTTCTTTTAGCACCCGTAGGCATTACCGTATACTCCCAAATAGTAGACGTTAGATACACTGGAAATTAGAGATTTGGTAACTGAATAACAAATAATTGGCATACTAAATAAACATAAACTTGCTAACTGAAGGACTGTATAACTGGTAACTGACTTGAACTGATAACCATAAAACATAATGACTACTTTTGTACTTTCTAATAAGGTTATGCTCTAATCTGTACTACTATCCATTGCATCCCACTTTCAACATCCTCTTAAATCTCATTTGTCACCAACATGTACTCCATAGTAATACCACAATAAGAAAATCATCCTTTCTAGAACCGTAGACTTTTCTTTACTGTCGCTTGGGCATTCGAAACGTATGGAATTCGATAGTAAGAGAATATTACCTATTGCTCCAAGTTTCATGGCATGATCTAGAGTAGAAAGAAATGAGATAATCCTGGATGTCTTGGTAGTTAACCATTTATATGAGTGGCCGGCACACACATATAAAGGAAACTCCACTGGACACGGCTTCATAGACTCCCTAGGACTCTTGAACCTAGTGCTCTGATACCAAGCTTTATCACGCCCCGAACCTGCGCCTGGACGTAACACGACACTCGGTTCCTGACTACATATGATCGAGCGAACCAACTGGCTAGATGAATCAACATGTGATATCATAACATACTAAATGCGGAAGATAAACTAACACATGCTGATATACTAAAAGCCCGAATGATAAAAATCAAAGCGCGGAAATACTAATACAATTTTGAAACATATTTGTAGCTTAATATGAAAAGCCTGCGACTCTGTCTAGCTGTTACTCTAGTCTATAAAGCCTCTATTGAGTAGTGAAAACATTGACTATCTGTAAATACTGAAAGACTGTAAGGTAATGTTAATGCCCCGAAAGAACTGGGGATCAAAAAAATAGCTAGTACAAGAATCCTAGCGCTCTGAATCGTCAACCTCTAAATCAGTTCCTGCATCGTGAGATGTAGGCCCCAGGCAAAAAGGGACATCAGTACATTTGAATTGCACTGGTATGTAAAGCAACTGAAGAAAGAATTACAAATGCTAAAACTGAAATTAAGCTGATAACTTAGAATTGATAATTGATAACTGAAATGATAACTATTGAAACTGAAACTGAAACTGAAATGATAACTGATAATTGATAATTGAACTGTTAACTGGTAACTGAAATGATAACTGATAACTGAAATGATAGCGGATAACTGAACTGAGCAAAGGAAGTAAGGATGTGAATACTCCCTCTTCTAAATAATGAACAACCTGCCTATCTGAATAAGCTACGGCCTCGGGCTCAATATATATGTGCACAAGCTACGGCCTCAGGCCCAAGTAAACGTATACATTACTACGGCCTCAGGCCCAAAAATGCATAAAGCATCAACTACAACCTCGGGCCCAAACATGCATAAAGCATAAACTACGGCCTCAGGCCCAAATACAGGTGTTCAACATTCAGGAATTCAGAATAATACTGAATTACTGTTGATACCCAATTTTTTCCTCACACACACACACACACACACACACACACACACACACATATATATATATATACTTTCAAAATAGTGCATATGCATCATCATTTGATTTACAAACATGCACAAGTATTTTTAATAAATTTTAAAGACTTTAAATCAATTTATTTCTACATTTTATTATATAAATATCCAATAATTACCCTCTAAATTATTTTTTATGATGAGTTAATCATCTAAACTTATCATTTATACCAACATAATGTTTGAGTACTTTTCAGTGTATTTTTATAATTACATTTACATTCTACTAGGCTAAATTGCACATTTTACAATAATAGCCCATATGTATGTATAATAATATTATTTATACAGAAAATATTTTTTTAATATTTTTATAATTTTAAGTAACTACTTTAAATCATTTCCATGCACAAGTGATATTTTTGTTATTTGTTAGTTATTTTTTATAAATTATTTATTGGTTAAATTGGGTATTTAAAATATAGCCCTCTAAAACCCCAAATTCGGACCTATACACTACCCAATTACCTCAGCCCAAAATACTAAGCCTAACACTTCACACCAGCCCAATAACTCTTGAGCCCAAACCAAACAAACCCCTTATTTAAACCTGGTCGGTACCCATTTTATACGACCCGCCCCGTTTACCTTTAATTCCAACCGTTGATCTCTCAAGATCAACGACTCCCATTTACCCTTCCCTTTTTTAATTAACCATTTCTAACCCTAATCCCCTATTTTTTCTACCATCCTCCATCCTTAAACTCCTAAACGCTCTCATCCTCTTCTGAAACCCTAGCGCGTAATACCGTTTTCCCCTTGGATTCCAACTCAGAGATGGAATCGATAGATGATTTCCTTACCTTATTTGTCGTCTCCTATTACTAGTTAGCCGATTATGGTATTACATAATCATTGGCCTAACATGGCAAGTGGATATATCTTGCTTTGAACCAAATCTGGTTCGAACCTTCACTTCTTTCCATCAATGTTCCTTCTTCGTCTCTTTATGGTACGAATCTCTGAGATTCTTTTGATTATGTGTTTACCCTTAAAATTAGGGTTCAAATATTTTAAGACCTATTTAATTTTTGTTCTTATTTTTGTTAAAATCACACCGCATGTCTATTTTCTTTGCGATTTTTCCATTAAAAGTTTTGTCTAATTTATTTTCTCTAAAATTAGAGCTCAAATCTTTTAAGATCTATCCTAGTTCTATTTTTTGTTGAGTATCTCCTTTAATGTTCCCTTATGTTTGTCTATATGCACTATATTATGATTTTTGTGAATTTGCTGACCAGCTTATTTGTCCTAAAATTAGGGCTCAGACCTATTATGATTCTTATTTCTTGTTCAATACTTTCCCATAGCTATCTATATGCATTTTATCTTCCTTTGATTATTCTGACTGATTTTACTTACCCTAGAATTAGGGTTCTGGTTATTATTTCACTTTTCTTACTGATTTTGTCTATCTGTTCTTCCCTTAATCATTACCTGAAAATCTTCAATTCCCAACCTTGATTGATTATTATTATACGCATCTATGCACTTGTTACTTATGGTTTACCTTAAATAAAGTTCTGAGTTTTCTTCCATTAATTGACTCTTAGATCTTTCCTTAATTGATTATTGCCATATTTATGTGCCTACTGTAGTGTTATTTAAACCTTCTTCCCTTTCCCCTTTAGACAAACTCGAACTTTCAATATTCTCACTAAGAAATCTAGGGCTTAGTTCTATAATCTATGTCAATTCTGCTTAAACCCATATGAGTTTTATATGGTGTATACATTAGAAATCCTGCCTATAGGACACATCAATATATGTTAGCAATCATGCCTATAGGACCCCAATGTTTAACTCAATTGTCTGCTGGGAATGTGTACACTTTCTGCCCTTGTGCTGCTTGATAGATATCACGCCTATAGGATTTAAATCAATTCAGTAATAGATATCATGCCTATAGGATTAAAATCAATTTAAACCTAGAGATCATGCCTATAGGATTTAAGTCGGTTTAGTAATTAGAAAGCATTCCTATAGGATTAAAGGGAAATACAAGGCTGTGAAACATGTCTATAAAGCTAAAATCAGTGTGCATCTAGAAATCAAGTCTATACTTTTAAAACCAGTTCGACATTAGACATCATGCCTATAGGATTCTACTAATTGGTTCTGAATACAATCGCCACTGCCAATCACTTAGACAATATGCATATAGGACTAAAACCATAACTCTAGATTTGTAACAGTGATTTACTGTAATTCGTCACTGCATGAAACACCCAGATGTCGTACTAACTAAAATGAGTATGCAAAATAATAGGCCTTAATACTCGCATTAATAAAACTGTTTCTGTATATCACTGCTCGCTTGTCTTCTCACATAGATATCCTGTCTGTAGGATTTTGGATTTGATTGATTTTGAATTAAAGAATTCAGAATTAAAGGGCTCGCTGATCAATAAAACCTGCTAATTAGATGCGTGCATTTGCTGTTTATGTGTGGAGGTCAATATGAGCCCATATCTATTTTTATGTGAAAAATCCTAACTTTTTTGTTTGTTGCCTATTATTTTACAATTTTGAGCAACCTAGGCTTAGTCTAGAACTACCCCAATTAGAAGTCCTAATGCCTCCAGGACCATAGGTAAGGGATGGGTAGTGCACGCATAGGAAATGCACTAGAATCAACTAGAGCGCTTTAAGTAACAACTTAAAGATAGTAATTGGGTAGCAGAAGATGATAGTCTGTGCCCGTTGAATAATATGAGTAACACCCCATCTCGAGGGAAATACGAAGTATTATTTATGTTGCATGGGGTAATCCTTTTGACTAAAAAATTTAGGACCCCCATTAGGTAATTCTCTAGCTTCTTTATTAGACTAATTCATAAATTAAGTTCGGTCGGGATCCACCGTTGTGGACCTCGAGGGGTGCCTAACACCTTCCCCTCAAGGTAATTCGAGCCCTCAGCTGATCTCTGGTGAAGCAAACTGGTATGATATGAGTTATCTGCTCTAGGTGCCCTAAGGAACCTTAATCCGTTAGGTGGTGACTCTAATCAATTCCTTTCCCCTACCCTCTCAAAGGAGTTGTCAAAATGTCGAAACTCGATTTCGCGAGAACAAAGGGGGCACGATAATTACATGATTCTGAAACACTGAACCATACTGAGTTACATGATACTTGAATGCTGAATAGAGCTAGACTGAGACATGTATTTATGAACTGATTTTGAAAAATTGAAACTTCAACTGTTTATAAAATGCTGAGTACTCTAGACTGAGACTCATGGGCATCAAACCCAAGTCTATGGATTATGCACTGATTTCACAACATTTAGAATGAAAGTCATGAATGAGTTACGAAGCTAGAGAATAGAAGTTCTACAACTATTCATGGAACTAAGGCATAATCACTTTCGGAGGAACCTAGTAATTGTCATAATGAATGGGACGTAGAGAGAATAATATACATTCCCAAACATAAAGAGAGTTAGCCCCACATACCTCAATTTCACCCCTTATTGATGCTACAATGATCTACAATACTAAGAACCTTCAATCTACAATAGCAACATCCAATGGAACCCATTATTAGTAACAAATTCCATATCTTAAGCCACTTTGGCATATTATCAAACACCTAGGCATAAATCTCTTCATCTCATCACCATATAATTAGTTTATCTAACTACCATCATTCATCAATAATTTATCCCACCATCATGATTAACCAATTTATATCTTCCAAAATCACATATATGACCATCCGTCCACACCCAACCAACAAAGTTCCATTTAATAAACATCTTTCAATCTCTATAATAGTTGTGTAATTAAATTGGGAACTTATGGTTTCCAATCACCATACCAAGAGTTCCAATACTTATTCATACTCATATTCCCTT
>MU730406.1:16188-52932 GCA_026770625.1 Nicotiana glauca
GTTCTTGAAGAAATCTCTTGAAGATCTAAGTATTTTATGTGTAGATTTCATTAATACTAGTGTACAAATGATGGAATTCACACCAAGATAATGGGGATTTCTTACCTTGAAGATGGGAGGGGTTGAAGGTCTTGAGAGAGTGGAGAAGAGCTCCAAAATCCGCCAAACGAAGTGCGGAAAAATAACTCCCGAAGGTCTTATATCAAAATAGGGTCGGGTTGAAAAAAATGAGATTTGCACAGCCACGGCGCATGGGGTGCCGCACGGGGTAGCGCAGTAATAAAAAATGTGTCTAGAAATGAAATTTGGAAGTGTTCTGTAAATCCACACAGCCACATCACATGGGGAGACTCATGGGGCAGCGCGGTAGTGTAAAATTCTGCCAGCTTTTTGGTAATTTGGTCATAACTTTTGGTAGGAGTGTCTAAATACAAACGGTTTGAAGTGTTAGAAACTAGACTCTAATATCTTTCATTTGATAGGATTTACATCACATAAAATATTATATAAATGTGGATATGCTCGTCTAATGTGTGGTCTTATGCGTACTCATTTTGGAATTTTAGTCTATCATGTAATTTTCCTACTTGGCTTAGACTTAGGTCTCTCCTTGGACCTCAACTCACTTATGATATGACTCATACACTTATTATCATTTCCAATTGATAATCATCACATTAATACTCATTTAGTGCATCCACAATCAATTCAAATTTACGGGGTGTTACAATCTACCGGATTACCGTTCCGTAGTCCCAAAGTAAATATGTAGCTCAAATAATAGAAATACAGTTATAACACGGAATCCTACAATTTAGACTAAGTACAAGTCAAGGAAAAAAGGAGGGAATTCACTAAGCATGCTACATAGAGTTCATATAAGCAATTAAGACATGTAGACATCTTGTTCTAAACTAAGAAGGATATTACATATGCTAGTGTAGCTCAATTAAAGTGAAACAAGTCATTAATTAATGAAAATTGAGTTTTACAACAAGTAGCCTGTGTACGCACTCGTCACCTCATGTACACGATGCTTACATATCAAAACAATACCAAATCCTAAGGGGAGTTCCCCCCACAAGGTTAGGCAAGCCACTTATCTCGAACCAAGCTGAATCAATCAGTCACAATGCCTTTCCCATGAATATCCGGCTCCGAGTGGCCCAAATCTAGCCAAAATCAATTACATAACATAAATATAACTACAAGAAACTAATCTAGCTAATGAAATCAAAGCCAACGCAAGAAATTGGAAAAATCGTCCAACAGCCTCCCCGGGACCATGTCTTGGAATCAGTTAAAAGTCATAAATATGAACACTCATTCACTCACGAGTCTAACCATACCAAATTTACTCAAATCCAATGCCAAAATCTCGATCAAAACCCCAAAATTTGGCCTAAGAACTTTTCTCAAATTTTCCCAAATTTTCCAACTCAAATCCCTAATTAAATTATGAAATGAACAATGGTGATAGGTTACAAGTACTTTGGCTATAAGTACTTTACTTTATGTTTTGGTGATCTAACAAACTTACTATCCATAACCAAATAAGGAACCTGTTACAAGGTTCCAGGTTGGGATGCAGCGTGGAAATATTATTCAATTCTTCAGAGTGGAAGGAATAGCCGAGGGACCAGGTCCCTACCACTTCCCGAGGAGACTGTACGAAGTCAATTTTCTAGCTGGAAAGTTACTGCCTGCACACACTACACGTAGAAACAATGCAGCAGTCAACTTTCCAGGGAAGACTTTTTACCTACCTTTCTTGCATCATTATAAGTGATGTAACACATGTATAGATGCATTCAAGGGAGGCAAAACAAATTTCTTGAACACTTAGAGATTTCACAAGATCTCACTCACGTGACGATTCAGCTAGCAAGTGTCAAGTGCTTCAAGAACAAAGAACAAAACAACTATGGACCAATTTCCACATATAGTTATCATATGTCCTTATTTGAGTTGTAACTTTGTAATTGTCTTAAACTGAAATTCCTATATCGCTTATTTAAGAAGCATTCTGTAGGAAGCCCTTGTAAACCTTAAACATGCGTGTTTAAGTCTTGGCTAGAGTTAGTCAAGTTTCAAAGTCTTTGTAATAGAGTTATTGCAAAGTGGCTTGTAATAGGTGTGTTAAAAGTTAGTGAGGTATTAAGAGTTTAATTCCTAGGTTGCATAGGTTGTAATCTAAAATTTGCTCAGTAGTGGAGTTGAAATCCTACAAGGGTAGGTCGTGGTTTTTAATCCCGTTGAGCTGGGAATTTTCCACGTAAAATTCCTCCTGTCATTTAATTTCTGCTTTGTGTGTATGTACTGTCAAACCTGATAGAGAACCTGGTTCTCAATAGAAGTCAGTGGACCCTTACATTCCATCAATTGGTATTATAGCAGGTTCTTTCTATTAAGTTAACACCTAGAAAGGATCCTCATGGCTGCTCCTCCAAACTTCGAAGAAGGTCAGTCTACGTACAGACCTCCTAGGTTCAATAGTCAATACTATGGGTGGTAGAAAACTAGGATGCATGACTTTATCACGGCTGAAGACTCTGAGTTATGGGATGTAATATGTGATGGACCCTTTATCCCTACAAAGAACCTTAGCGACCCAGTTGTAGCCATTCCCAAGATGACGTAGGAATTCAATGACGCTGATAGAAAGGTCATAGAAAAGAATTTTTGTGCAAAGAAAATTCTTGTGTCTGGCATTGGCCCTGATAAATATAACAGGATATCAGCTTGTCAATCAACAAAATAGATCTGGGACTGGGAGGCTCTTCGGACAACTCACGAGGGAACAACTCAAGTGAAGCAATCCAAGATTGGTATGCTTACAACAAAATGTGAGCTTTTCAGAATGAAGATGATGAATCCATCCAAGATATGCATACTCGATTCACCCCTATCATCAATGAGCTTCACTCTCTTGGGGAAATTATTCCAAGAAACAAGCATGTCCAAAAAATCCTTAATGTACTACCCAGTTCTTGGGAAAGCAAAGTTAACGCCATTACAGAGGCTAAGGACTTGCAGACACTGACCATGGATGAACTTGTTAGAAACTTGAAAACCTATAAAATGAAGAAAAAGATGATAGGCAATGAAAGAATAGATCCCAAGAGGGAGAAGAACCTGATCATCAAGACAGACATCAGTGACTCAAGTGGTGAAGACGGGGACATGGCCTACTTGACAAAAATATTTCAGAAGATGGTTCGTAGGAATGGAGGCATTCCAAAAAGGGAAAGTTCTAGCAAGACAAGAAATTATGACCTCTGTCATAAATGTGGCAAGTTAAGACACTTCATCAAAGATTGCCCCCTCCTAAAGCAATATCAGTATAATAACAACTTTGATAAAGCAGTCAAGAGGAACTAGGTTCCTGTCAAATGCTTCAAGAGGAAGAATGATACTAACAACATTGTAAAGAAAGCTCTTGCTACATGGGGAGACTCCTCCAACGAATTTGAAAAAGAAGATGACCATGGTGGTAGTTCAATGATGGCAGTGGAAAATGAAACAACTGAGTATGATTCATACTTTGATCTAATGGCTCAATCTAATGACGATGAAGATAACGATGGGGATGAGGTAAACTTTCCGGATATTCAGAGAAATCTGAAATATTACTCTCCTAAAAAGCTCATGTCATTAGCAAATGTTCTAATTGATGCATACCATAGTCTTATCAATGATAAAGATGCATTAGCTACGAAACTAGGGGAAACTAAACCTAACAGAGATGACTTAGTAGTTGTTGTAGTTGATTTGAAAGAAACAATAGAGAACCTGAAAAAAGAAAAGAATGCCTTAGAAGAGAAAATTGCTAGTATAAAACATGAACGAGATGATCAAATGGTGTTTGTGGTGGAGTTAAAAGAAACTGTTGAGTGTGCAGGTAAAGAAAAGGAAACCTAGATTGAGAGAGTTGCTATCATTGAGCAAGAAAGAGATGACCTATTAGTGGTGGTAGTAGACTTGAAAGAAATAATTGAAGAATTTAAAACAGTAAATAGGCTTGGAAACTCTAAAAAGGGAAAGGAAGTTGCAAGTGAAGCACACATTAAGCTTAAAAATGAGTTAAACTTGGTAAAGACTAGTCTGTGTGCTGAACTTGAGAAAAACAAACAGCTTCAGGAAGAACTAGGGAAAGTAAAGAGTGATTTTGAGAAATCACTTAATGGACCTGGTCCTCGGATGCTATCACTGCCATGTATACCAACTCTGGGGAAAACATGCAGGGGATTGGGTTTCAAAGGGAAAAGATTCCCTACAACCCTCATAGTAAGTATGTTTCTGTACCTGACAATTGGCTATGTACCCGCTGTGGCAACAATGGGCACCTTAAAGAAAATTGCATGGCCAGGGTTCAGTCTCATCAGAGAAATGAAGTCTTCGCTGAGATAGCAACTACTGCAAGAGGCCCTGGTCCGTTAAATAGGAAACCATCAAATAGGAAACACATTTTGCCTACTTGGACTAAGAGAGCACTCATTTATCCTTTTTATCTTAACAAGGAACCCAAACTTGTCTGGGTTTCTAAATCTAATCCTTGATTTTCGTGTGCATGGAGCAGTGAAGGGGAGCAGCCAATAATGACATATGAACAGTGGCTGCTCAAAGGACAAGACTGGAAATAAAATCAATTTTCCTTCACTAGAGGGTGTGCCCTTTTGAAAATGGCTAAAAAGGGGGTACGCTCTAGGAGTTGGAAGATTTGTGTCAAAAGAAATAAGGTGGAATACTTGTACAGGATATGCACAATCTTAAATCCTGTGATTGGTGAGGTGATGTTGTTGCCAAAAGTCACAAGATTACTTATGTTTTTGTGATTGAGATTTTGCAGAGTGGAGATACAAGTTGGTTGGAAACTGTTGAAGACAATGCTGAACCATGGGACAAAAAATTGGAGCATTGTACGTTGTCTATCTCTAAACAAACTGGATCTGAAGAACCTAGTTCGTGGTCTGATCGAGTTGAGTAACAAGTAACATGAAGTGTGCAATGGTTCTGCAAAAGAAAATCATGTCATATCTTCATTCAAGCCCAAAAGGGGAAGACAACACTTCAAAACCAAGGATGAGATCTTTCAAGAAACTGTGGCTTTTGTCAAGAAGATCCGGGTACCGATAGAAACAAATGTGTCTTGCATTAGATTAAATTATGGAACGGGTTTAGATAATGCCATAAGTTGATGAATTCTACATTCAAAGAAGAATTACTCAACCACTTAGATCAAAGAACACCACATCAGATGGAGTTGTTGAAAAGAAGAAAAAAGACTCTTTAAAATTGGGCACAGTCAATATTAATTGATAAAGGGTTTGCAAACATCTTGATCAAATGACTCAATTGAGGATATCTGGGTATAATTTTTTATGTTCTCAACAATAGGAAGGGTCGGCCTTGAAAATCTAATGGTGGAAGAGATGGAGGAATCCTCCTGACGTACTTGTCTTAACAGAGAACAAAAATACTGATCAAGGTAAAGAACACCCATTGATTCTAGAAAAGAACCGGGTCCCATGTCTATAAGATGAACTGTTAGAAAGAGGGTTTTTTGCATAAAGACATCACTGAATCACTCCTATATCTCATTGCAAGTAGACTAGACATCGTGGTCAGAGTGGGTTCTGTGCAAGGTCTCAGTCAAATCCAAAGGATTCTCATCTCAAGGGTGGTGTAAGAATTTTGAGATCCTAGAAGAACACAGAACCTGGTTCTCTACTATCCTCGAAGTAATGGATAAGAAATGCTCGCTTGAAATGGGACAGTCTTTGAGTTCCTGTCTTGTCTCATGAGGCTCAAGGAAGCAGAATTAAATTGCACTCTCAACAGCTGAAGCAGAATATGTATAATCAGTATCCTGCTGTGGTCAAGTGATGTGGACCAAGCAACAAATTGGAAGAACTTGAGTCCAACTCAAGAGGGCCAAATACAGTGACTGCTGAAGATCAAGTTGTAGACATCTTCACCAAAAGCCCTGGGAAGAAAGCATTCTGAGAAAGATCACCTTGCATTGGGGGATGATAAAACCCAACTGAGAACCTAGTTCCTCAGTATTTGTTATGAAAGTCATAGTCAGGTAAAAGCTAGCTAAAGTGTTTTTTGGCTAAGTCTAACTCACCTCTAAACCGTTACAGGTAGACACGCATGATGACTACAGAAACAGATGCTGCAGTGCATGATGAATAAGGAGATAAAACTCACTTGCCAGGCCTATTAGGGAACCTAGTTCTCTAATGCAGGTTAGTAGCTTCTTTGTTTTTTCATACATAATTCAAAATGGACAAAAACAATGCCATATCATCGTCAGTGTGATAGTCTCTTTAAAGTCGTGTCTCTTCAGCCAATATGTCACAACCCAAACGTCACTCCTTTTCTAAATGATACATCTGCCAAGCAAAAGGGTGCTTCTATTTCAGAATGGGGCCCTCGTCATAATTAAATCAACATCACAACCCTTTCTCTTCCAAACTCAAAATTCCCTGTTTGTCTTTTCTCTTCTCAAATCCATAGTCTTTCAAGAATAATCTCATCATGTCTGAAAATCAAGCAACCTTCAGTGCTCCTGACAATACTGTGATTGAGTCCTCACCATTCAATATTTTAGTGGTGAACTTCTCTCCCAACACAATCACTAGTCCAAACCCTAAAGAAGAGTCTCCTCCATACTTCAATCCCTCTTCTTCCCAATCCGAGTCCACTCCTCAGCTGAGCAAGTCTGAAAATGTTTGTCCTCCTCCAGTCTCACCAGTCAAACAGAGTCAACAGGGTAAACAAGGGAACCTCATTCAGGAACCTTCAACTCTATCCATGGCTGACCACTTGAGTAAAGATCTGGTGATTAGTCATGAGGAGACTGAGAACACCATGACAAGTTGTGACTCTATAGGTATCACTCCTCCGTCTATTGAAATCGCCATGGAACCACAAGAAAATAAGGGAATAGAGAATATGTTTTCCATTGCGTCAGAAGGGATCATTATAGAGGAATGTGCAGGAGGGTCTGAGCCTCAGAGGGAAGAGACCCATCCATCAGAAGAAGAGGGAGAAATTGTGCCATTTGAACAACCGGCACAAGATGACACTACTGGGGTCCCAAATGATGAACCTGATCCCTCCATGGAGGATACAGATCAAGAATCATCTCCCTAAGTCAGTATTGATCCTGTTCCCTCTCCCCACTTTGATGTTGAGCCTTTGAATATGGTGGTGCCTGAGATGAATCTTGATAGAGAAGACGCAGATGATTTAGTTTATGCTAGTTTCATCAGGGCTAGGACTAAGCCAGTGGTAACTTCAAAGCCACCTTCTAAGTGGCCTACTACATGGTTGCAGCAAAATGAGGCTCTAGAGTTTGCCCTCAAGAAGAGTATAAGGAGTCAGAGAAGGAGAAGGTTGGTCAAAGATGGAAAAGTTGTACAAGCAGAGGATGTTTCTGTAGTGGATGTGGATGAGGAAACCAAAGAGGAACCTAGTTCCCTGACCTGCAAGTCTTCAAGGAAGAAGCACTATCCCTCCCTCAATCTGAAAGGCACACCTCTAAGGGTGCTGAGAGTTCTTCCAAGAGTATTGTTGCTGGTTCCAGTGAAAATTTGATAAAAACTTATGGTGACAAGATAGTGAAGGATCATGGTGACAAGTCTGATGAGGATGAAGTGGAAAAATTTGGTGAACATATACAGAACAAGTCAGTGGAGAAGGAAAACTCTATTGGCAATTTAGTGAAAAGAAAGAGGGATGATGATGATGATGATGATGAGGAACCTGGTTCCATCAAGAAAGGAAAATGAGTGGGTCTTTGAGGTCTGAGAAAAGGAAGTTGGGGAATCTAAAAGTGGTGTGGGGCCGCACATTTGCCTCTGACATTCTAGAGAGTGCTGGGATGAGACAATTAGTGGACATTTGTGATTCTCAACAGTGGACCAATCTGTTTACAAGTGAGGCTCATATAATGTATGAGAATGAGGTACAGAGTTTCTACTCCGGCCTCTTCATAGTAGATAGTGATCAAATCTGTGTGTTGGTAAATGGGGTAGACATAGTGATGGACTCTGCCTTATTGTGGTCAATTCTGGGTGTTCCTACCGAAGGACTGTCATCTGTTCAGGGTGAATGCACACCAAACTTCAGAAATGCCATTGTCAAGGACAAGGTAGCGACATGGGGAATAAGTTCATAAGAAGGCACACCTTCTAGTTTATCAGTTGCTCTTTGAGATGGTTAACAAAGTGTTGCTTCCCCATGCTGAAAGAAGATCAGTTGCATCCAAAGCTGACCTATTCCTTAAAGAAACCTTGGACAATATTTCCTCCATCAATTTGCCTGCCATAATGATTGAGCATATGCAGAAGGTAGAAAACCTTAGAGATGGGAATCCTAGACTGCCTTATGGGTTCCTTCTCACAAAGGTCTTTGAGTTTTTCAAAGTACCTCTGGGATAAGCCAAAGTGGGCACCCAAAAGTAATCATTTTCAAGAACTTCTCCGGAGGAGTGTGAGTGTATTGACAAAGTCGGAGGAGTTGGTAGCACTTCCACAATCTCTCAACTGATAAATACTCCAAATAGTTCCACAGAGGAGATCCAGAAGTTGAAGGCTAGGAATGCGATTCTTGAGAGTCAGCTCAGTCAGTTGCAAAAGGTACCTAGATCTAGTAGTTCTTATAGTGAAGAGGTTGCATGCCTAACAAAGGAGAATGCTGAACTCAGGAAACAAGTGGAGGACCTAAAAGAAAGACTTCTCAATGAGCAAATATTTGCGAATGTTCGCATGGATCTTGTCCTCTAAACTCTTGCTTCCTCCTTCAAGCCCCCTTCTTCCAGTGTCCCTTAAAGAATGTCCCCTTAGTGTCCAGTGTCTATCTTCTTAAGTTGTTTTTGGTGATGTTTTGTTATTTCTGGCAGTTGTTTTTGTTTGTTCTAGACTATGATAAAAATAATGATTCTGCTCCCGCCTGCAAAAGTCCAATTCTAGTTAATGAAAGTGACTTCCTTTTTGCTATCTATGTTGCTGCTCTTTTGTTTCTGTCTTCTATCATGTTGTGAGCAAATAAGTGGCATGAGTTAGCTATGATAGACTTCTTTACGTTTCTAACCTGTTCTGTGCTTTTTATGATGCCAAAATGGGGGAGATTTAATTGAATATTAAAAGAGACATTTCCCCTGAATGATGCATGAATGAATGAGAGCATAAATGAATAATAATCTGAAAACACAATACAGATTCAAGGGAAACTCATTCAGGGGGAACTCACAAAAATTGGAAGGCAGAGCTTTAGGGGGAACTTAAGGTCTTTCTTGTTCACAATCTGGTCCTTTGTGGCTCCTTCTAGAATTTTCAATTATAAGTTTGTCATCATCAAAAAGGGAGAAATTGATAGGTTACAAGTACTTTACTTTATTATTTGATGATCTAACAAACTTACTATCTAGAACCAGATAAGGAACCTGTTACAAGGTTCCAGGTTGGGATTCAGCATAGAAATATGATTCAACTATTCAGAGTGGAAGGAATAGCTAAGGGACCAGGTCCCTACCAGTTCCCGAGGAGACTGTATGAAGTCAACTTTCCGACTGGAAAGTTGCTGCCTGCACATGCTACAGTGTAGGAACAATGCTGCAGTCAACTTTCCAGGGAAGAATTTTTACCTACCTTGCTTACATCATTATAAGTGATGCCACACATGTATATATGCATTCAAGGGAGGTAAAATAAATTGCTTGAACACTTAGAGATTTCACAAGAGCTGACTCAAGTGACGATTCAGCTAGCAAGTGTCAAGTGCTTCAAGAATAAAGAACAAAACAACTACGGACCAGTTTCCACATTGAGTTATCATATGTCCTTAGTTGAATTGTAACCTTGTAATTATCTTAAACTGAAATTCCTATATCGCTTGTTTAAGAAGCATTCTGTAGGAAACCCTTGTAAAACTTAAACCTGCGGGTTTAAGTCTTGGCTAGAGTTAGTCAAGTTTCAAAGTCTTTGTAACAGAGTTATTGCAAAGTGGCTAGTAATAGGTGTGTTACAAGTTGCAAAGTGGCCCCCGGGACCTCAACCAAACATACCAATTAATCCTAAAACACCATACGAACTTAGTCAAGCCCCTCAATCACATCAAACAATGTTAAAATTACAAATCACCCTCCAACTCAAACTTAAAGAACTTGAAATTTCAAAATTTTACAACCGATGCCTAAACCTATAAAATCACGTCCGAATGACATCAAATTTTCACACAAGTCATATTCAACATTGAGGACCTACTCCAACTTCTGGAATCGGATTCTGACTCCGATATCAAAAATTCCACTACCGGTCCAAATCTCTAAAAATTTAACTTTTGCCATTTCAAGCCTAAATTAGCTATGGACCTCCAAACACAATCCGGACACGCCCCTAAACCCAAATTATCCAACGGATCTAACGCAATTGATGGAACTCTATTCCAGAGCCATCTTCACATAGTTTTGACTACGGTCCAAATTCTAAGACTTAAGCCTCTGTTTAGGGTCTAAGTGTCCAAAAACAAGAACGAAACCTCTCGGCAAGTTAGAATAGCAGAAATAGATACAGGGGAAGTAGTTAATAGGCGATCGAGGCTATAACTCTCAAAATGACCGGTCGGGTCGTTACATCTTCCCCCTCTTAAAACAATCGTTCGTCCTCGAACGAGCATAGAGACACACTTGAATGGTGAAAAGATGAGGATAACAGCTACGCATATCCTGCTCAGTCTCCCAAGTCGCTTCCTTGATCGGTTGACCCCTCCACCAAACCTTTACTGACGTAATGTTATTTGACCTCAACTTTCGAACATGCCTATCTAAAATAGCCACTGGCTCTTTAACATAAGATAGATCCTTGTCCAACTGGCCTGAACTAAAATTCAACACGTCAGACGGATCACCATGATACTTCCGGAGCATAGAAACATGGAATACAGGAACTCCTGCTAGGCTGGGAGGTAATGCAAGCTCATAAGCAACCTCCCCAATCCATCGCAACACCTCAAATGGACCAATTGTCACAACCCAAATTGATGGGTCGACACAGGAACCCGGTACCTTACTCAACCGAGTACCAATGTAATGTATCTTTCGTATCAAATTATCATTGGTAAATGAAATAGAAAGGTTGCCATGAGATAACTAGAATGAAACAAGAGGGAATACTCGACATAGGACGACCCAATCTATAATACAAACTTATACATATGACATACGGGCCTATAAGGCCAAACTGATCACTCATACACTGAATATAGGCTGAAAAAGCCATAGAATCTTTCATATACATGACATATGTCTACAAGCCTCTAAGAGTAGATCAATACCATAAAGGTCGGGACAGGGCCCCGCCATAATAATCAATACACGTCCAAATTATACTGACCAAATAAGCAACTCTGGAGCAAATAGAGCGCACCAATACCTTCGGCTGAGCTGATAGCCTACTTAGAGGATTCTCGACCTATCTATCGGGACCTGCGGGCATGAAACGCACTGTCCCCAGGAAAAAGAGATGTCAATACAAATAATGTACCGAGTATGTAAGAGATGAAAATCACTAAATAATAGACATGAGAGAAACTTGGAGTAAAGGACTCAACATGTATGTCTGAATAGCTATGTGAATCATTTCATATTTATAATGTCAGCATATACGTATAAATGTCATACCATGCATAGGTATATGCGTACATAACATCATCAAGCCTCTGAGGACATACCATCGTATCATCTCGGCCACTGTGGGCAAATCATCAACGTATACCAGCTGATCAGGTGGTGGTGCATATATAACGCCATAACCTTTTTCCATATACATATAATATACTTATTTACACGTATATAACACCATCTGGTCATGGGTCAATATACATGCATAAATAAATGCAATGCATGCGAAGTACGTCAATAAATCTCTCGGAACGTCATAAGACCATTATACCTTTGATTAATATCATGAAGTAAACTTTATTAACTTACGTATTTTTTGACACCCATGAACTAATGATAGAATAATAAGACACATGGAGAATAAAGAAAGACACCTCTAGTACTTCTATGAATAAAGTCATTTATGAAAGTTGAGCATTTGCTCGTTTCATTTGTGTCGTATGGATCATGCCAAAAGGAAAGAAGGGATAGCCTTAACATACCTTTAAGGCTAACTTTCTACTTGTATCCATGAACAATCTCCTCCACGCCTCAATCATAATCACTGGGAAAGGGGTATATGAGTTACGCACTATGAGAAACTTGAAGTTCAATTGCCTTCTTCGTGAATTTGAGCAATCGAACTTTGAGAAAAGGAAATAGTTTTGCTTTGCTGTTCACAAAATTCTCAAGCATCATGACCTTTTAAGTTGGAACCATACACAATGGTTTTTCATTGTACAACATGTTTTTTTGTTTCCATGGTAAATATGGAGTCACAATCTGACGTTGAGCAAACTGTTGTGCTAGGTCTACTCTAGAAATGGAAGAAAGAAAAAAGAAGGTAATGCTTCTTACCATAGCATGCCTGCTATTTTGGAAAAGCCTTGTGACAGAAGTTATTTAGAGGCTTAGAGCATAGTGCTAGTACGTTTTCAAAGTTGATTAGTGTTCTTTTGCTTTGTATGATGTAAGATTATTGATAATTAAATGAGTTCTACTAATATTCTAGTAGTAGTAGAGAAAAGGAGATAGTTTTACTTTGTCTCCAAAAGTGTCATGATTACGTGGAACTTTTGATCACACATGTGTTACACTTTTGATCAAATATGTTGTCAAGCCACGTCCACCTACTAAGTAGTGCTTAGTCGTTCTAGCTACTTACACATGGATTAATGCCCGCACAATTAAGAATCTTAAATTACGTAAAATACTACTCACTTTTAACGTATCTTATACGTCTTACTATCATGGTCATGTGGTACCTTGTATGGTACTAGTCCATAAATACGAGATATTATAGCTTGGACCGTATTTTATCTCGAAATAACAACCTTCAACGAGACTCATTTTCTTTGATTTGTTTACCCTCTAACCTTCACAAATTTACTTATCACTTATTTTGAAATAGCATAATACTTATAATCTCATTCTCGAACTTACGTCGATTAACTTACGACGAAACTTTAATGTACGAAAATACTGGATGTAACATCTCATTTTCGAGCTTATATCAATTTACTTATGGCGTACTTCCACGTACGAAAACATGGGGTGTTACATCATTCCCCTCTTTGAAATATTCGTCCTCGAACGTTGACCGATGCACTTATCATTATCATAACCTATAGTTCTTGCGAATACTTTAGTACTCTTATTGTCATCTAGGCAACTGTTCTGTAAATAAATTCAAAGGCCAGTGCATTATCCCCTTTAGGCCTCTTTTTCACACGATGACTTGTGGTCGGAATCCTTCCAATCTCGTAACTGTTTCTACCTTCTATCATGCAGTTTGTACGACTCTGACCTTGTAAATGCGCATATGCAACTCTTCTCTCCTTTTCCTCCAACTTTTATCCAATCTCTAGGCCTCACTTTGTAAATATATACAGAGCTTGATAAGATGTCCCTTTGGGAATCAATAGGTATAATGAAGTTCTTCGCTCGGTACCTTGTTGAATTTACGAATATTGCTATATCTTATTTGATAGACCTGGTTATCTATTCGTACGACTTTACTGCATCTAGATAGGTCATACCATACCATAACTCTTACTTCGATTTATTGTTACTAAGATTTGCTGCCAAACTCCAGGTTACTCTCGTTGCTTATTCCATATGTATAAATCTAAGTCCTTTAATGCTTCCTCATTACTGCTCATCTTAAGAATTACGGCCTAATCTCATCTTATACATTGTAACTTTTATCCATCCATTGTTGGTTCACCTCAATATTGATCTACACTCTACCACTGATAACTTGAAACCTCTTACGTAATCACTAGGGATCACGTTGCATCGAGGAACATTTGAAGTGATTTTCCTGATCTACCTGGGGGCGATACTATACTTCCACAATTGTATTTCATAGCATCCCAATGTGATTCACTTTACGTGGGTATTTTAATCCTGTACAATTCATGAAATCCCCCTTTTTTCTTCAGATCATTACTCAATCAAAGGCACAAACGTCATCCTTTATCTATCACAATTACACCCTTATTCTATTACCAGGGCAGCATTCCATCTCTTCTAAATAATATTAGTCTTAGACTCGTTTGAGTTCATTCATTCTATACTGAACTTTCTATAACTTAGAGAAACCATTAACACTCTTGTTTTCATGAACTTAATTCCGAGGACTTATCCATTCTCGTCACCTTCTCACTTGCCTTTCCTTATCCTTACTCATGTCTTCCTTGTTGGCCCAAGAATAGGTCCATCTTGTGAAACATAGTCATGATCGACCCAAACATGTAAGATGCACGTGAAGGAGATAAATCTAACTTATCAGAAGTAATATCTCCTAATCTGATCGAAAAGGTTGCATATTGGATAAGAAGAGAAAGACCACTTACATGAAGAGAACACAATTTAGGAAGAAGATAGTGTTAGAGTGTGAGATCACTATGAACTCTTCTACGATAGAAGAGTAGTAATTGAATTCCAGTCAAACTTTGATTACTAACCCATTAAATATCAGTGCTATTCTCTTTTACAGGTATTGCACAAAAATGCAGAAGTTAAACGTGAATTGAGAGGAAAATAGCAAGGCTTTTTGCAAGCAGTTTCGTGTGTGATTCAAGTGTGCAAACCTGAAGCTGCATGAACCAGATTGAAGAACCAGCTCCATAAAGAGTTTTATGTGTCTTTATTTATTTCTAGTTCAATTGTAGTAGGTGATTTTACATTGTACCTTTCGGCTTTCATAGAAGCAATTGTAGTAGGTACTTAGAGTTTCAAGTTAGAGTTAATTTGAAGTTGTCGCAGCAGTTGAGGCTGTGAGACATAATGGGATTAGAGTTAATCCTTACAAAGAGTTTTGTAAATGCTATTTTGGCTTAGTGATTTTAGTGGAAGTTTGAAAAAATCCTACTGAGTAGTAGGTCTTGGTTTTTTCACCTTTTGAGCCATGTGCTTTTCACATAAAAATCTCTGTGTTCTTTATTTTTTGTATTTATTATTACGCAAATAACAATAGTTGGAACACCGAGAAGAACTAGGTCCTTCTATAGTTAGGATAAGCGAAAATTGGGTATCACAAAATCACCCCCCCTCTTGTGTGGTATTGACGTTTAGAACATCAATTGGTATCAGAGCAGACTATCCTTGAAGAGTCTAACACCTTAGGAAAAGATCAAGATGAGTACACCACCTAGAAACTGGGAATGGCAATCCACTGCTAGGCCCTTACTCTTTAATGGTCAGTACTATTCTTGGTGGAAGAACAGAATGAGAGATCACATCATAGGAGAAGACTATGAACTCTAGGACATAGTCACTGATGGTCCTCTGGCTATTACAAAGAAGAATGGTGAAGGAGTTGACATGCCAAAGACAAGAGCTGACTGCACTACTGAAGATTTGAAGAAATGGAAAAAGAATTCCAAGGCCAAGAAATGGCTTGTATGCAGACTAGGTCCAGACGAGTACAGCGGGATTCAAAGCTGGACCACTGCTAAGGAGATATGGGACATTTTACAAGTGGCTCATGAAGGAACTCCTCAAGTAAAAAGATCAAGAGTAACACTGCTATATTCTCAATATGAGAATTTTACCATGAAGGAAGGAGAAACTATCCAGGAGATGTACACAAGGTTCACAACACTAACAAATAAACTTAAATCTCTTGGGAGAATTATCCTTGAAGAAGACAAGGTTGAGAAAATCTTGACAAGGTTCTTACTAGTAACTTGGGAAAGCAAAATCACTGCTATTTAGGAATCAAAGAACATTGCTATTCTCAAGTTGGATGAACTAATTGGAAATCTCAGTGCCTATGAACTGAGAAGGCAAACCATGAAAATGGATATACCAAAGAAGGAAAGGAGTTTGGCTCTCAGAATAGCTGAAGGTGAAGATCTAGAGGATGATGAAGTGGCCATAATAACAAGGGATTTCAAAAAGTACTTGATGAGAGGAAAGGGTTCTTCAAGAGGTACAACCTTCAACAAACCAAGAGCTCCTGAGAAACAGATCTACGAGGGTTGCTACAAATGCGGCAAGACTGATAACATGATCAAGAACTGTCCCCAGTGGGAAATTTAATGGAAGAAGGAAAGGTTTGAATGAAGGAACATGTTCAACCAAGAAGGAACAAAGGATCAACCAAGGATATGGTAGCTTCTTGGGGAGAGACATCAGATGAAGATTTAGAAGATGAATCTGGAGATGAACAAGCACTTATGGCCATCGGAGAATCAAATGATGAACAAGAGGTACGTGTGACTTATGTCAAAGACAATGTTAAACTTCTGTCTAAAGAAAGGTTATCTGAACTATTGCTAGACTTCATCGATGAGTCTGAGATAATTAATAATGAGAAGGAACAAATAACAAAAATTGAGAAAATGTCTCCTTTTAATTGACGATTATCAAAAAAATCAGAAAATATTACAAAATTTATATTAACCGCATTCAATATAAGTTCTAGGGAGTGTGTGATCTTAAAAGCCAAGTGCAAAAACCTAGAATCTAGGGCAAATGAGAGTGACATTAAAAATGCTAAGTTGAAGAACCAGGTTCTTGAACTTAACACTAGTATCTTAGAACTTAGGTCTGAAAATTTAAAACTGAAATTAGGAACAGGTAAGAAGAAAGCTGATCACACACATCTCTCCTTAGAAGAAAATCTAGGAAAGATGAAGGATGAGGTGTACAAAAAGAATGAGCAGATAAGAATCTTAAAGTAAGATCTAGGGAAGGTAAAGCATGAACTAGGCAGAATTTGCAAATGGAATAAGGCTTTTGATGCACTATCCTGGCTACAAGAACACCACAGTAGCAACAAGAGAGGACTTGGCTATGGGACCCAAGAACCTAAGTGGGACACCAAAAGCAAGTTCATCACTCTCCCTGAAAACAAAATCTGCACACACTGTGGCAAGACTGGTCATTACAAAAATGAATGTAATGCAAAAGAAAAGGCCAGTCAAAAGAACAAAACCTTTGTTCAAGAGAAAAATAGGATGCCTAGGGTGGGCCAAAAGGAATTTAATTTACCCCTTTTCCTGTAGAAAGGGACCCAAACTAGTTTGGGTTCCTAAGACTAACCCCTGATTTCTTTTTGCAGGCCCAAGTGAAGGGAAGTAGCCAAATATGGTACATGGAGAATGGCTGCTCAAAATATATGACTAGAAGCAAGAACCAGTTCCTTTCACTTGGGGACTTAAAAGGAGGTAATGTCTCCTTTGGAAATGGGAAGAAAGGTGAGATTATTGGGGTTGGAAAGGTAGGTAAGACAAACTCTCATTTCATTGAGAATGTCTACTTGATAGATGGCTTGAAATATAGCCTAATAAGTGTATCACAAGTATATGACAGAGGTAACCTTGTAGCATTTACCTCTACCAAATGTTTTGTGATTAATCTTACCACTGACAAGATTGTTTTGCAGGGAAAAAGAGTTAACAATATTTACATTATAGATTTGTCCACTCTTTCAGAAAATGAACTCACTTGCTTGAGTGTGTTGGACAATGATCCCCTCTTGTGGCACGAAAGACCTGGTCATGCAAGTCTGAATCAACTCAACAAATTAGTCTCCAAGGACTTGGTGATAAGGTTACCTAACATCAAGTTCAAGGAAGACAAAGTTTTTGAGTCCTGTGCAAGGAGGAAGCAGGTAAGATCATCCTTCAAAAGCAAGAAAATGGTAAGCACGACCAGGACATTGGAACTGGTTCATATGGATCTCTGTGGTCCAATGAGAACATCAAGCAAAGGTGGTAAGAAATATGTGATGGTACTTGTTGATGATTATTCTAGGTTTACCTGGGTACTATTCTTAACATCTAAGGATGAAACATTTGACGCGTTTACCGCCTTTGTTAGAAAAACTCAAAAACAACTAGGTAATCAACTTGCATCCATCAGGTTTGATCTTGGAACTGAATTTGAAAATGCTATATTTGCTGAATTTTGTGATGAGCATGGTATAATTCATAACTTCTCTGCCCTAGGACTCCTCAACAAAATAGAGTAGTTGAAAGAAAGAACAGTACTCTTGAAGACATGGCTAGGACTATGCTTCTTTCTAGTAAACTGCCCCATAGCTTCTGGGTAGAGGCTGTAAACAGTGCATGTTATATCATAAATAGATGCATGACTAGACCTTTTGTAGAGAAGACTCCCTATGAGTTACCTAAAGGGAGAAAGCCAAATATATCCCATCTTAGGGCATTTGGATGCAAGTGCTTTGTGCACAATAATGGAAAGGACTCCCTAGGTAAGTTTGATTCCAGAAGTGATGAGGGAGTATTCTTGATATATTCTTCACATAGAAAGGCTTATAAAGTATTCAATAAAAGAACTTTGTGTGTAGAAGAAAGTGTGCACGTAGTTTTTGATGAAACTAACATTCTTTCTGAGAGACAGGAACATGAAGATGAAGCTATTGGGTTGGTAAAAGATTTGAGTGAAGTCTCAGCTCAAACTAAAGTTGCACCAAAAGAAGGAACAGGTAATGGAACAAGTTCTTCCATCCATGGTAACCTGATAGGGGGAACTAAACAAAGAGGAACTGAAACCAATCCCCTAAAGGAACCTGTTCATGATCCTGTTCCTCAACAACAGAACATGGGAGAAACATTAAGCAGAAATTAGTTGGTTGTGAAACCTCACAAGTATCAAATTTCTCATCCCATTGAGAACATAATCACAGATCCAACCTCTGGAGTTAAAACTATATCATAATTAAAGAATCTGTGTGCTTTTGATGCTTTCCTATCTCTTATTGAACCTAAAAATGTTGTTGAGGCTTTGCAGGATGCTGATTGGGTAAATGAAATGCAAGATGAACTCAATCAGTTTAAGAGAAGTCAAGTTTGGCACCTAGTTCCAAGACCCAAGGACAGATCAGTAATTGGCACTAAATGGGTCTTCAGAAACAAGCTTGATGAAGATGGAATAGTTACAAGGAACAAAGCAAGACTGGTGGTCCAAGGTTATAGCCAAGAGAAGGGTATAGACTATGATGAGACCTTTGCTCCAGTTGCAAGACTGGAGACAATAAGACTCCTCATAGCCTTTGCAGCACACATGAAATTCACTCTTCATCAGATGGATGTCAATAAGTTCCTTCCTAAATGGCTATCTAAAAGAAGAAGTGTTTGTTAAACAACCTCCAGGGTTTGAGAGCAGGGAATGTCCTGAACATGTGTACAAATTAGACAAGGCTTTCTATGGACTCAAGCAGGCTCCTAGAGCATGGTATGAACGATTGTCCAAATTCTTGCTTAAACATGGCTACAAAAGAGGTAAAATTGACAGTACTCTATTTTTAAGGGAAAAGGCGAGGATCTTCTTGTGGTAAAAATATATGTTGATGACATAATTTTTAGGGCAACCACTGACAAACAAAGTAAAGATTTTGCCAAATTAATGGGAAGTGAGTTTGAAATGAGTATGATGGATGAGCTTAACTTTTTCTTAGGCTTATGAATCAAACAAAACCCAAATGGAATCATGATCCATCAGCAGAAATATGCAAAAGACTTGATCAAAAAGTTTAAAATGGATGAATCAAAAGAAATAGACACCCCCATTGCAACTGCCACTAAATTAGACACAAATGAACCTGGTTCATCTGTTGATCAGAAGTTGTATAGGTGTATGATTGGTTCACTTTTGTATCTTACTGCTAGCAGACCTGACATAGTTTTTAGTGTAGGGCTTTGTGCTCGTTTTCTCAGGCTAATCCAAAGGAATCTCACTTGACTGCTATCGAAAGGATACTGAGATATTTAAAAGGCACTGCTGATATATGTATTTGGTACCCTATAGGTAGTAATTTCAATCTAGTAGGGTATGTTGATGCTGATTATGCAGGTTTCCTTGTAGATAGGAAGAACACCTCAGGTATGGCTCATTTTCTTGGTTCATGTCTTGTATCATGGGCCACTAAAAAGCAGAATTCAGTGGCCTTATCCACAGCTGAGGCTGAATATATTGCTTCTACCTCTTGTTGTGCTCAACTGCTATGGATCAAACAACAGCTGATAGATTTTGGCATTAAAGTTGGTTGCATTCCTATATTCTGTGATAACACTAGTGCTATAAGCATGACAAAGAACCATTTCATCATAAGAGGACTAAGCACATAGATGTTAGACACCACTTCTTAAGAGATAACTATGAGAAATGATTGATTACCATAGAGTTTTGTGTTACAGATAAACAAATTGCTGACATATTTACTAAAGCACTAAGTAGAGAAAACTTTGAAAGGAATAGATTGGAATTAGGGATGATTAAAATCACCTAATAGGACCAGCTCAGAATGCACAATGAAAAAAAATTATTAAAAAAATATTTTTTGGCTAGTAAATCTGAACTTGTGTGAATATCTAGATTAATTTTTACTCAGCTTCATACTGTAATTAGTATACTCCCGTGACATGTGTTAATATGACTCACTGATGTCTTACAAAATTTTCTCTATTATGGTAAATTGAGGCATGGTCAAGAGAATTCTAAATGAAAAACCTGGTTCATCAGAGTTGGTTCATCTGAATGCTAAGATATGTTTTCTATACTCTGCAAAATTAGAAATATAAATATTTAATTCATGAGTAGAAGTCCTACAATTGTTCAAACTCCTTAGAAAATTCTATCCGTTGGTTTTGAACCAGTTCCGTCTGCATTAGAACTCTAAACCACAAAATTTGCCTAAAATCGAGGAAAGCTTAACCATTCATTCAACCTGAAATTTCAGGTTAATTAGACCTCTACTTGACCACTGCTAAAGGTGTCGTTATACATTAAATGTGTATTTCTCTTTAAATACGCATCATTACCTCCTGCCATTTTTATAATACTAAACCGTCAAAAATCCCTCTTCACTTCCAATTGCTTTCCTCTCCAAAGTTCTAACTCACAAATTCTCTAAAGAAATTAGCGATAATGACAAACCCACAAGACAACCCTGGAACTTCTTCACATCCCACTCCCTCTGATTCAACTACCCCTCCTCCACCTAGTACAACTCCCAAACCCAGGCTGAGAAAGGTAAAAATGCGTGCTCGAAAAATAGTAGCTTCTGGGGATCTTTCAAAGAAATTTAATGAGAAATTAAAGGCAAGCCAGGTCCAAGACACTGAGTCTAACTTTGATTTTGAGTTGTACAAGTCTGCTAGTGATGGGGGATGACCTGGGTCATCTGATTCTAAGAAGGCTCAAGAATCCCATTCTACAGTAGGTTCTTCTTTGACTAAGAATTTAGAAACTAGGTTTATTCTGGTTGGGCCTGTGAGCACGTGATTTTTGCCCTAAGCAAATTATTCCTAAAATCCAAACAAAATAATTTTTTTTCATTATTTGTGGCATTTTTGAGTTAATTAGTTGCATAATAATTCATATTAAACAAAAATAATACAAAAATATGCATATGCATTAGGATTTTTTTTATTTTTACAATTTTAGTATTAATTCATTTTTTGAAACAATTTAAAAAAAAATATAGCCTTTTAGTGTTTTTAATCAGAAATTATTATAAAATAGGTATTAAATGAATTATAGAATCTAATTAATTTAACAAAATCAGAAAATAAAATACAAAAATACAAAAAGGAAAATAAAATACAAAAATACAAAAGAAAATACAATATAAAAAATACAAAGAAGAAATGGATTGTGTTAAATTTGGGCCAAATACACTAGCCCAAATAAAATAAAACCCGCTCAGGCCCAAATCATCCATCCGGTCCAGCCCTATAAAAGCGAAACGACGCCGTTTAGGACGTCGTTAATCTGAGCCCTCAATTAAGTTGATCCAACGGTCTTGGTTTGGCTCTCATTAATCGAAAACAACGCCGTTTTATCGCGTGTGATCAGAACCGTTCATTTAAAAAATCTAATGGCTGAGAGTAAAATCTTCATTTAAGGCATACGGTGCCGTTTAGGTACTCGAATGATCTGGGCCGTTGATCCATGTAATCCAACGGCCAGAAATCGCCCATAATCCTTTAATGTATCAATTATACATACACACAGTTCATTACATCTCATTTCTTCCCCAGTAAAACATTAGCCGTCACTGTCTCCTCACAGAGCCCGCCGGAACCCTACCGGCGGGAGACGTCTCCTTTACCAACCACCACACCATTAACACAGTGTGACCGCCTTGAGCTCCTCAGTACACCCCTATACCCCGTTTCCCTCGAATCATCCCCAATTTGTTCAAATATATGAAGTTGTGTCGCCTGAACCCTAACTCCGGCGAACACAACATCGTCCAAACTAACCCAAAATCACACCAAACCACCTCCTGACCATCCTCTACCCAACCACCATGCCCTTTTGTCTCAAATCTCTTCAGAAACGTTCGAATATCAAATTGAACTTTCTGGTTAAATTTTTTTTTAAAAAAAAAATCCCCACATCCTCGGACCATAACATCCCTAATCAGGTGTTCTCTTATGAAAACACCTGGTTAGGTATGTTACAGATCGGAATTTTGGACGTTTGGGGTTCCAAAGGCTGGCCGGAGTTCTTGGTTTTTTTTTCCAGTAAGTCTTTCTTTCTTTCTTTCCTTATTTTTATAACTTTCATGGCTTGCATGTATGAATTTTGTTAGGTTTTGTTGATTGTAAATCTTAATTTTTGTTGGATTTTGTTTGAACACTTTGAAAATCGGTTCTGATTTAGAAAATAATTCTGTAAATTCTAAGTGTTGTCTAAGCATGATTTTCAGTTTAAATATTGATTGACTTTTGTTCTGATTAATTCAACAAATGAGTCATTAACATGATTTAAATAGTAGTTTGTGACAGTCTGTTTAGTTCAATTGTAGAATAATTGTTAGATCATTTTTAGTTAATTAGTGTAGTCGTTTGGATATAGCTGAACATTATAATATTACATTTACCATAGTAATTAGAATAAAGTGAAAGATTTAACTGATAAGGAGGGGGGGGGAGGTATGGGCAGTAATTTTAAAAAGAACTTCAGTGGTCTTTTAGGGATATTAAAAGGGTTAGATGTAATAAATCTAAGTAGGTGGGGGTAATTTTGGTATATAAATGGGTAGTTTAGCAATTGATAAAGTAAAGGGAGGGTAGAATAGGGAATTAAAAGGGGTAGGAATAAGATAGAAGTAACTAGAACATTCTAGATTGGGGTTTTAGCTTAATTTTTAGTAAATAATTGCAATCAATTGAATAACAAGTTAAAAGTGAGGGACTATTAGATAAATTCTGATTTTAAAATTTCCCTCCAACTTCTGAATTTATAAATAGGCAGTATTTTCCTTAAATCACAAGTTTTTGAACCCTAGAAGATCCCAAAAAATATTTGTCAATTCCAGATCTGAAATTAACAATTTCAGATCACAAATCTTCTTCTTCTATATCTAAATCCATTCTAAAAATCCAAAAACAATGAAAAACCAGTAGAAAATCCAAACAAAAACACTGTTTCATTACTTATTTCTTAGATCATTTTGAATTTCAATATTAGTGCAACTTTCTAGTTCATTTCGGCACCAAAACAGTTGGGGATCCTTTGTTTTCTGTTTTATACTTGAAATTTGACATAGTTTGGAATCCATTTGAGTTGAATCGGACTGGTCTGAGACAACTGTGAGTTATTTGTTGAGTATTTTGATCTCCTGGGTTTGGTCAAGTCCTTTTGGTGTTGTTTGTGGACTGTTGCCTTAGTCTCGTTTGATTTAAAATGATTCTGGGTTTGAGGCTGTGATGTAACTGACATTTTGCCAACTGATTGCTGTCTGGTTTGCTGTTGACTAACTCTCTCCATCTCTTGTTCTGTTCATATCCAGGTACGCTTTCAAATTATGATAGAGCTGAAGGTCGCTTGAATGTGGAGAAACTTGTCAATAAGAGTTAAATTGGAATAAACAAATCAATTTTTAAACCATTGTGTAATTTCATTTCATGATTATTGATGTATGATTCATTTGTTATAAAGAATACCATGAAAAACTATTTGTCCAGTTGTTAAGTATGGGATACTCATTTATGTTTCAGTAGGCTTATGATATTTATTGCACTGTTAATTAATTCACGTTCTTCTAGGTTCATTCCAGTCAAATTTACAGCCAGTAGGTGTTTTGTATATTGAATTGGTAATCGTAGTTGAAATTGCTAATTGATATGGAAAATGTTACTGAAATCCTACATGTTACTCTGTTTTGTTTAAAAGGTTGAATATAGTTGTTTGAGCTTAAAGCCCTGTGATCATAATTGTTAAGTGTCAGTTTGGTGGAAGAAGCAAGTGGTACCTCTGCCCCGATTCGAACTTGGGTCTTTGGTCACTTCGCAGTGAGCTTCGAATTGGGCCTAACTTTAAGGGCCCAGGTTATGAGGAATTCCTTTAAGTTTCTTTTTGGTACGTGGGTCAAACCCAATTGCATCCAATAAAAATATAAGAGCCCTCTTAGCTTATTAACTAACTAGGTCCGTTGTTTATCGAAGACGAGCCATAATAAATAACAAATAGCTTGTTAGTAAAAATACCCTTTGAAATAAAATGAGACGAGCCTCTTTCACTAAAATACAAAATGCGGGGCCCTCAATAAATGGTTGATTAAAATACTTAAAAATTCGGGACGGGTCGTTTAACAAATTTCACGGCCTTCCCCAAAGATAATAAACGCGTAGTCGCTTTAGGCGCGTATGTTAATAATATTACCTTCCTAAATACGGGTGTACATTTATGTGACCCAAATCCAAATCTCAACGAAGTCGAAATGTGTTAAAGACCACAGGCGTACTGGTACGGTGCGGTCCAAAATACATTTTCACGACGTTGCAATTCTTTTAAAATTCAATAATAAAAGCGGATCATTAATAAAAGAACATAAAACTAGAATATATATAGAATTCAAATAAAAACAAATACAACAGTTGAGCGACCATGCTAGAACCACGGAACTTGGGAGTGCCTAATACCTTCTCTCGGGTTAACAGAATTCCTTATTCGGATTTCTGGTTCGCGGACTGTTAACAGAGTCATATTTCCTCGGTTCGGGATTCAACCGGTGACTTGGGACACCAATAATTTCCCAAGTGGCGACTCTGAAATTAAAAATAACAAATCCCGTTCTGATTGTCCTTAAAGTGGAAAAACTCCTTTATTATACCCTTCATGGGGTGTAAACGTAAAAAGGAGGTGTGACAGGGCCTATCAAGGATGTGGAGTTACCTGAGGTAAGAAGGAGTGGAGGTAAATAGAAATGTGAAAAAGAAAAGGAGAGAGATGGCGACTGTGGTGAAGCGAGGAGAAAAAAGAAAGGAGTGGTTGATCATTCACCTACTGCTAATTTGTTTGTACCTGCTATTTATGGGGTTGAACAAGAACATGTAGAAGAGAGTGGCAAGAAGTCAGGGGGAAGTGGTTCTGGTAAAGTTGTTGAAGGGTTGGTTAACTTAAGTTCACAGAGAGATGAACCTGGTTCATCAGTTGAAGAAACCCTAGCAGACCTCTTGAAAAAAGTTGGGGCGAGTTATGATCCAAAGAAAAGAAAACCTACCACACCAAAAGACCCCAGTGCTCCTAAACCTTCCAAGAAAAGAAAGGCTTCATCCCCAACAACTACTGAATTTTCATTGCCAAAGGTTAGAGCTAAAAGAAGCAGGGTGAAGCAGAGTGAGAGTGATCTCTAAAAGGCTCTAGATGAGAGTAAATAGAAAAAGCTGGCTAAAGGAAAAGGGAAGGTTGCAGAACCCTCAGAGGCTGTTGAAGTTGAGGAGATGGAACTTGTCCATCAAGAGGAAATTACACCAGTGGAGGTTCAGACCCCCAAGCCCAAAAAGCCCAAGACTTCTTCCAGGAAGTCTTCCTCTATATCTGAGGCTGCTGAACCTTCATTAGCTAAGAGGACAAGGTCTACAGTGAAAAGTAAACAAGTTCGAATTTCTGAAGATGAGGAATGGAGGGGTAAAGAAGAAAACGAGTCCGATGGTGAACAAGACAAGCTTGCCAAGTTTGGCAAAAGGAAAATTTTAAAGGGTAGATTGTTGAAAGATTTGGTGGAACCAGGAATGGTTCGTTTGGTTGACACCTTAGCTGCTCAGGGTTGGAAGGACATGGTCCTTCAGATGGATGGGAGATTGGCCAGAAATGAAATTATTGAATTCATGGAAAATGCTGAAGTCAAAGAGGGCAGGGTTACTAGAAAAGTCAAAGGAGTTGAAGTGACATTTGATGCAGGGAAACTGGGAGAAATTCTAGACATCCCTGCTGAGGGATATGATCATTGCACCAGACAAAGATGGCCAAGTCTGGATTCTCTTCCTTCTCCCTTGAAATCACTAGGAGATTCTGTGATGTTGAAGAAGTGAATGAGGCCAAGTTTGTGCACAAAACTGAAATGAAGCCACAACACAAAGTCATTTTTGAGTTTGTCAACAAGTGCCTGCTGCCCAGGCAGGTGAGAAGGCATGTTGCAAATTATATGGACTTAGTTCTGATGGAGTGCCTTGAAAGTGGAAGGCAAATTAACTGGCCTACATTCATCATCAAGCTACTAGACAGGGTTATCAATGGTTCCAGGCTCATGCTACCCCCTATGGCTTTATTCTGACTACAATTCTGGATAGGTGCAATGTGCCTCTAAGGAAATGGGAAATGGCCTTAAGTAAGGACTACTTTGGCATTAACACTCTGCTTGCTTGTGACTACTTAGTCGATGCCATCCCAAATGAACTTGGTTCATCCAAGAAGACTCCTTCAACAGTAAAGTCAGGGCTCTTGTTCAGGAAAGTGAAGCCAAGGATGTTGAGATAGCTAGGCTAAAGGCTCATGTGGTAGAGGTGAAATCTTAGAGGGATGCTCTCAGGACTGAGCTTGCTAAGGAAAAGGAGAAGAATGATGGAATTCTTCCCAATATGCTGAATCTTCTCCAATCCCAAAACCAACCCTCTAGCTCCCCCAAGCCTTAGGAATTCTATCATTTATCTCCTGAACCTGTCTAGTACCTGCAGTGACCCGGATTAGGAATTTTTCTTTCTTTTTGCTCATGTTTTGAATGTTTTTGTTTTTTGGTTGTGGATTGTGGTAGCAACATATTTTTATCAATGATATCTACTGTCTTTTGCTCTTGATTAATGTTAATCTTTCCTTGGTAGTTTAAATATGTTTGCTTGATTACTGATGATTAATCCATGATTGCACTTGTAGTTTCCCCAGTGGCCATGAGTACTTATTAAAATCTGGGACTCACACTTTGTATGCAACTTTTTGAAGATACCAAAAGGGGGAAGATATTGTGCTTTACATATTCTGAATAAGTGATATTTGTAACCTAATTAACCTGACCCTTGATGATAAGGAATTTTCTAAAAAACTTTGTATTGGTGGTTAAGCTGAGTTCTTACAGGATCCAAGTAAGTAAAAAGCATAGAGTTTGTCATCATCAAAAAGGGAGAATTTGTTGGCCCAAGAATAGGTGAAGTTTTGAAGTCTGACAAAAGAACTCAGACATGGACCAGGTCCATCTTATGAAACACAGTCATGATCGACCCAAAAATGTGAGATTCACATGAAGGAGATAAATCTAAATTATCAGAAATAATATCTCCTGATCTGATTAAAAAGGTTGCATATTGGATAAGGAGAGAAAGACTCCTTACATGAAGAGAACACAATTTAGGAAGAAGATAGTGCTAGAGTTTGAAATCACTATGAACTCTTCTATGATAGAAGAGTAGTAATTGAATTCCAGTCAAGCTCTGATTACTAACCCATTAAATATCAGTGCTATTCTCTTTTACAGGTATTGCACAAAAACGCAGAAGTTAAATGTGAATTGAGAATAAAATAGCAAGGCTTTTTGCAAGCAATTCGTGTGTGATTCAAGTGTGCAAAACTGAAGTTACATGAACCAGATTGAAGAACCAGCTCCATAAAGAGCTTTATGTGTCTTTCTTTATTTCTAGTTCAATTGTAGTAGGTGATTTTACATTGTACCTTTCAGCTTTCATAGAAGCAATTATAGTAGGTACTTAGAGTTTCAAGTTAAAGTTAACTTGAAGTTGTAGCAACAGTTGAGACTGTGTGCCATAACAGGATTAAAGTTAATCCTTAGGTTTACAAAGAGTTTTGTAAATGCTGTTTTGGCTTAGTGATTTTAGTGGAAGTTTGGGAAAATCCTACTGAGTAGTAGGTCATGATTTTTTCACCTTTTGAGCCAGGTGTTTTCCACATAAAAATCTCTGTGCGCTTTATTTTCTGTATTTATTATTCCACAAATAGCAGTAGTTGGAACACCTAGAAGAACCAGGTCCTTCTATAGTTTAGATAAGCAAAAATTAGGTACCACACAAATGTGGTATTGATGTTTAGAACATCATTCCTAAAACCTTGTCGCTCTACCATACTTTAGCTTGCGACCTACACATATCCATTTATACAACTCACAACCTTCGTTCAACTTGTTTGCGCCATAGATTTCCTTATGTTATTCTGGAACATAAAGCGAGACATCACATCATCTTAAACTCTTCTTTACTCTTTTAACTAGACCTCTCGATACCTAGAAACCATAGGCTAGAAGATATGCCACTGACGACGCTGCTATCATTCCTGGATATTGAGTCCTGGCACTTCTATCCTTCTATCCGAATTATGGACTATTCACAACCTCCTCCATTTGAGTATCTCATACATTGTTCACCTTTACCTTACTTACCTTAAAATCTCGCATCAAATCTTCTATCTCTTTCACGACCTCCCTTCCACATAGGTATAATTTACATCCATAACTTGAAGATCTATTATAATACTTGTACATCTGGTGCATATACAATCTGGTGGGAGCTTCATATTGACTTCTTATGATGCTGGTACTTTTCTAACTGGCTCTATCGTAAAGCCGCTATAGAATATGGTTGTTGTACTATCTCTCTTGTACCTTTGATATTAAGAGTGATTTTGAAATGTTCTCAATCACAATTTCTATAATTTTCTGGGTCTAATAATCAGACTCCTGATTTACTTAGTTGATGTAACTCTTTAGTTTCCTCTTCGTTCTAATCAGCCTTTATGTAGGCTTAAGCTATCTTCCAATCTGTGGCTCCTAGTATTAGTTATTACTATAGCCTTTCATGGGCGCTATGGAATATCCATGGTATAATCTTTTAACAATTCAATCATTTGTCTATGACCTGGACTCAATTTTTTCTTTTAACTTATACCAGAATCTTCTATGGCTGTATGATTGTCAACATATATGATGCTTGGATAATACTCTAAAATCTTAAGTGCATTCATAACGTAACTAACTCTGGATTATTGATCGAATAATTCCTTTCGTTCCTTCTCAGCTTTCTTTAAATGTAAGCTATTACTTTTCCTGGTCTTTCTGCCCCCTTGTTACGTGCATACTTAGCTTATCTTAGTTCCCACGCATGCCGAAATTTTCGTGCAACTCATATGATCTCGAATCCTACTTTTGATTTTATTTCCCGTTCATTAGCCATGGTAGGTGCCACTTTCTTATAGAGTACATACAATGTTGTAGTGAGACTATTTTTACATGACCATTTTTTATTCAAGTTGTTATGCTTAGGTAGAAGCTTTCTTCCTCAGCTAGCCTTTCATTATAGTACTTAGGGAGGACCCTCTGACTCTTGTAAAGCTGCAAGCTTATTACATCGTATACCTGATGGAATTCTTGATGTTCATACTCACCTATAATTATCCTTAGTTACTTACCTCCACCCTCATGTGCTCATATGATTGCTTCCGAACTGAAGTTTTGACTGTCTTCTCAGTGACATTCACTTTTATTTCTGTAACACTCATACGATACTTTGACTACCCCCAACTCCTATCTGAATATATCTCAAGTATTATAATGTCATAACTGGGAGGCTGAATTCATATTATTGGGTTTTACTATGTTTATCTTGCACGACTGTTGATTTGTTTGTATCCTCTTGTTTAGCCATAACTAGGCTCTTCCTGAATCAACTACTAACTACTTGTTGGCCCATTCTCATATCAATATCCTGCGTAATCTTTCTTGGGTTATTTCCTTTGTCCTAACTTACCTCTCGCACTAGCTTCTTATCTATCAATAACATCTCATGCAGGAACCCTTACTTCCTTTCCTTGACGTCGAGCTTGCATAATGTTCTAGAATCGTAGCATATATGTAGTATTTGGATAAGTGCAATCTCATTCCTTTTTCATTTTTATCGCATTCTTCCTTTACCATTCCATAGTTACTAGAGCCACTTAATTCTGCCTTAATGCCACATCACCCATATTCCCCCTTTTAGGGGAGTACTAAGATTTAGTGCTACAACGATCTACTTATAGATGTTTTACCTCTTCATCTTTTGCGTCTTTTCACATCGTTGATGAACCTTACTTGCCTTGAGGTAATCCTTCTATACTAAGGATAAAAAAATTCCTTACTCACGAGGGTGAGACCTAGTGTAACTGGTACGCATAGTCCCTTAAGCTTAAATTTTCTCACATTGCTTGCTTCAAGGAAGCGTCTTCCTGAATGACCTTTAGAGGTTATTCTTCTATCGTCCGTCCTATTATTGCCGGAATGCAATCTTTAAAATTCTTATGATGCTGAATATTATCGAATCATTTATGTTTAGTTTATCTTGTTCACCAGCTCATACTGATTTCTATTACTCTGGGTCTAACTTTTCCTTTTGGTAGTCGCGTTGGAGTCACAAACTTATTTCTCTAAATGAGGATATGACTTTATGGCCTATACTCTTTTGTTGTCTTAAGGCCTGTCACCTCTCGTCTTTTCCTTCACCTGGCTATAGACTCTGTAATACTGGCATTTTGTTTGGTCTACCGTTGTCATCCATGTATCACATCTTACTCATAATGCTTCATTATCTCTCTTCTTATTTCCCTGCTAATATTTCTATCTATCACTTTATTCTAAAAACTCCAACGAGACATTCTTTTGCTTTTAGTTCCCCTTGGTCCATCCACTGGCTCTTCGGGTTGCCTAACATTCTCTCTATACTAGGGACATGAGCCACACTAAGGTAATATTTATCCCTTCCCGACTTCCAATGCCTATCTTTGTAAATTTTTTTGAACATTCTAGTACTCTTATCTAGCTGTACAATTCTAGAGTCCACCATCTGGGTGTCTCACAAGGAGATCTATTAGCACATTTGCAATATTCTTCGGAAATGTCAACTAATGCTAAAAATCCATCCACAATTTTGGGATACTCTAACCCCAGCATTATCCTGATATCACATCCTTCTCTTAAACTATATCTATTTGCTTCCATAGGGCATAACTAAGATGGGTGTGGCTGATTATTCATACCTCTGCTACTACTGAAGGTAACTCAAAATGCTTATATTTCTCATCCTGAATGGTAAATAATGATTATCTTCACTAGCTGGATACCTCGTACCCTTCTTTACCTTGCTTCTTTTAGTTGTTGAAACTTGTGTCTAACTTTCGATTCACTCATTGCCTTTCACCATATGGGTGGATAGATATTCTTGCCTTAAGGCTCTTTATCAAGAAGCTTACACGTCTTAGTATACACATTATCTGCTGAAGACCTCATATTTATCCATCATAAGAATTATATAAATTGAGTTCCTCTAACTCAACCCTTTCATAAATACATGAAATCTCTTACCAACTGTCTTTTGGATGTAGGTATCGTCCATTGACGAATAAAATAAAATTTAGGAGTTTGAATTCTTATAAGTGATCTCTACCACACGATCTAGAGTAAGAAGAAAGAGTGACAGCCCTAAATGCCCTGTATCCTCTTGCTTATAAGTGTGGTGCACAACACACCCATAAACAAGACCCTACTAGACACGGCTTGTAGACTCCCAAGGAAAGAACCGCTCTAATACCACTTTTGTCATGACCCAAACCGATGGGCCACGATGGACACCCAGTATCTTACTCAACCAAGTACCAGCATAATGTATCTGTTGTATCATATTATTATAGGTAAATGAAACAGAAAGGCTGCTATGAGATAACTAGAATGAAACATGAGGGAATACTCGACATAGGACGACCCAACCTGTAATACAAACTTATACATATGACATACATGACTATAAGGCCAAAATGATCACTCGTACAATGAACATAGGCCGACAAGGCCATACACTCTTCATATACATGACATATAAGCCTCTAAGAGTAGATCAATACCATAAAGGTCAGGACAGGGCCCTACTATACTAATCAATACACGTCCAAATCATACTGACTAAATAAGCAACTTCGAAGCAAATGTAGCGCACCAACACCTTCCACTGAGCTGATAGCATACTTGGAGGACTCTCGACCTGTATATCGGGACCTACGGGCATGGAACACAGTGTCCCTAGGCAAAAGAGATGTCAGTACAAATAATGTACTGAGTATGTAAGGGATGAAAATCAGTAAATAATATACATAAGAGAAACATGGAGTAAAAGACTCAACATGTATGTCTGAAAGCTCTGTGAATCATTTCATATTTATAATGTCATGTATATGCGTATAAATATCATACCATGCATAGGTATATGCGTACATAACATCATCAAGCCTCTGAGGGCATACCATCATATCATCTCGGTCACTTTGAGAAAATCATCAACGTATGCCAGCTGATCAAGTGGTGGTGCGTATATAACGCCATAACCTTTTTTCATATACATATAATATACATATATACGCGTATATAATGTCATCTGGTCATGGGTCAATATACATGCATAAATGAATGCAATGCATGAGAAGTAAGTCATTAAAATCTTTCGGAACGTCATAAGACCATTATACCTTTGATTAATGTCATGAAGTAAACTTTATTAACTTACGTATTTTTTGACACCCATGAACAGATGATAGAATAATAAAACACTAGGAGAATAAAGAACATATGCAACTCTAGTACTTTTATGAATAGAGTCATTTATGAAAGTTGAGCATTTGCTCGTTTCGTTTGTGTCGTATGGATCACACCAAAAGAAAAGAAGGAATAGCCTTAATATAGCTTTAAGGACAACTTTCTACTTGTATCCATGAACAATCTCCTCCACGCCTCAATCAACATCACTGGTAAAGGGGTATATGAGTTACGCACTATGAGAAACTTGAAATTCAATTGCCTTCTTTGTGAATTTGAGCAATCGAACTTTGATAAAAGGAAATAGTTTTGCTTTGCTGTTCACAAAATTCTCAAGCATCATGCCCTTTTAAGTTGGAACCTTCCACGATGGTTTTTCATTGTACAACATGTTTTTGTTGTTTCCATGGTAAATATGGAGTCACAATCTGACGTTGAGCAAACTGCTGTGCTAGGCTTACACAAGAAATGGAAGAAAGAAAAAAGAAGGTAATGCTTCTTACCCATAGCATGCCTGCTATTTTGGAAAAGCCTTGTGACAGAAGTTATTTAGAGGCTTAGAGCATAGTGCTAGTACGTTTTCAAAGTTGATTAGTGTTCTTTTGCTTTGAATGATGTAAGATTATTGATAGTTAAATAATTCCCAATTCCACCATGAAAATCCTAGATTCTAGGATGAAGTCTTGTAAAAAGAAGTTAAGGAGTGAAAGAAATGAGTTTAAAATCACTTACATATGATTTGGGGAAGATGGAGTACTTGAAAAAATTGCCTCTTGTATTTTTATGTTTTTTGAAAAATGAAATATAGATTTTAAGTCCCTTTTATATAGCCCTCTCCGATCCTCCGAGCGCCGACCACAGAAAATGGGTTGCGGTCGCGAAACTCACCGCTAAGAGCGAAATAACGGGCGCGGCCATGGAGACTTTGGCCTTGCCCACCGCTGACCGCAAAGCCCCACCGCGGTAGCGAAATCCCCAGCGCGGCCGCAAAATTCCATCGCGGGCCGCGAATCCCCAAGTTCAGAGACCTGCAATTCTGCAAATTTTTTTTAGGTTCAGGTATTTTCTAAGTCTTAAGACACATGTGGCCTATCCAAGACTCACCCGAGCCCTCGGGGCTCCAAACCAAACATGCACGCAAGTCTAAAAATATCATACGGACTAGCTCGTGTAATCAAATCATCAAAATAACATTAACAACTACGAATTTAGTACCAAAATTCATAAAATTCTCAAGAATATTTAAATTTCCATTTTCTCAACTATGGGTTCGATTTTTGCCAAATCAACTCCGATTGTTCCAAATTTCATAGATTCGACTTAATTATTATTTAAACCTTACCGGGCATCGGAACCAAAATACTGGCCCGATACCATCAGGATTACACACTATTTCATTTCCACAAATGCTTATATTTTCTAGCAAATAATTTTCTTCAAAAATTCTTTTCTCGAGCTAGGGACCTCGAAATTCGATTCCGGGCATAAGCCTAAGTCCCATATTTTACTACGGACCCTATGGGACAGTCAGAACATGGGTCCGGGTCCGTTTACCCACAAAATTGACCGAAATCAACTTAATTCCATTTTAAAGGCAAAACTTAGCATTTTTCTCAAATTTTCACATAAGGGCTTTCCCGATATATGCCCGGACTATGCACGCAAATTAAGGTAAAATAAAATAAGGTTTTTACGGCATCAGAACACAAATTTGACTTCTAAAATACGAGATAACCTTTTGGGTCATCACATGATGGTATCTTACCCATACCAGAAGCGAGACAATCAGACCACAATGAGCTAATGTTCCTGCTCCTAAATGGAAAATTCCTAGTTTCGAAGGTCAGGATCCAAAGGTATGTATTAGAAAATGGGAAAGGTATTTTAATTTGTATAGAGTACATAATAATCAAAATGTGGAAGTATCTGCACTTTATTTGAGTGGTGCTGAGATTTGGTATAACTCCTCAATATTGATGTGACGACCCAAAGGGTCATCACCGTATTTATCCATTTTTCCGCACTTTCGAGGCCTTGGAAACCTCGCTTTTAGTTGCCTCGATTGGCATGCGCAGTTCGGGCGCGAAGCCGGAAATTTTTTATGTTAAAATATGTGAATTCTGTGAAAAATTTGAAGAATTTTGATATTAATATTGATATAGTTGACTTTGGTCAACATTTTGGGTAAACGGACCCGAAACCGTGATGTGACAGTCTCGGGAGGTCCGTAGAAAAATATGGGACTCGAGCATGTACCCGGAGTCAAAATTCGAGGTCAGAACCCGAGTAAAAGATTTTTTCTGTTAAATTGTTTTATGAAATTATTAAGAAAAAATGGAAATGAAAATGAGTTAGAAAATATAGGTATAGGGCTCATATTTTGGTTTCGATGTCGGTACAGGTCTTAAATATGCATTAAGCACTTTCTGTGAAATTTAATCGAAATCGGACGTCGTTTGACGTGTTTCGGACCTAAATATCTAAAGTTAGAGGTTGATGAACTTTGAAATGAAAATCATGAGTTTTGGGGTTTGATTCTTTGATTTTGATGTTATCTTGGTGATTTGATCACTCGAACAAGTTCGTAGGATGTATTTGAGTTAGCGTGTGTGTTTGGTTGGGAGCCCCGAGGGCTCGGGAGTGATTCAGAGGTGGTTCGGGGTGGTTTTGCACTTAAAAACATATCAGATTTTTCGGCATTTTTACACAGTGGTTTTGTTCTTCGCGAACGCGGCCCCAGGCTCGCGTTCGCAGTGCCTTAGTGTTCCCCTGCTTCACGTTCGCGAACCCGTCCTCGCGATCGCATAGAGTCAGTTCCACCTTCTTCACGTTCGCGTGATGCCAAACGCGTTCGCGTAGGCTAAATTTTCGGGCACCCAATATTTCCTCTTCGCGTTTGCATCCCTCGTCCGCGAATGCGATGCTTGCCAATTTTTGTTCATCGCGAACGCGACCCTTCTGTCGTGAACGCGTAGGATAATTTCACCCAGTGATTTTTAAGTCATAAAAACAGTGTTCATTACGGGAATTAGCCATTATTTCACACGAGCTCTCCATCCCAACACCCCATAGACGAATTTCAAGCTCATTTTCCTTCATAGCTTGCTAGGTAAGTGTTCTTAACTTCACTCTCTCTTAATTTTTTCACCTAATCACTAATTTCCTAGCCCTAAATCATGAATTCAAGGTAGAAATTAAGGGTTTTGGGTAGAACTAGGGCTTTGGAAATTTTGGGTGATTCAACCTCAATTTGGGGTCGAGTCTTGAAACAAATTACATATTTGAACTCGTAGGGTTATGAGTGATTGAATTTTGGTCCGAACCTCGAGTTTGGACCATGTGGGCCCGGTGTCGAATTTTGGTATTTTTGGAAGAATGATAGGAAATTCATTTCTAGGCTACGGGATTTTGTTGTTGAGCCTCAATTGATATTATTGAATTAATTATGCCTAGATATCATTGGTTCGGAGTCAGATTTTAGAGGAAATGCAGTATTGGAGAGTTGATTGCTATCTTTTGGACCGAGGTAAGTGTTTGATCTAACTTTGGCTTGAGGTAATAGGATTAGAGTATCATAAATTGCTATTTGCTAAATGATCGAGTGCGGTGTATAGGCATGGTGACGAGTATCTATACACCGGAGTCTAGCATGACCGTGAGTCTTTGTTTGTACTTGTTTTTGATATATTTTGGAACTCTTCCAAGTTAAATAATGATTTCTACATAATGTGAAGAGTTTGAGGATAAACTATGA
>MU730407.1:0-87047 GCA_026770625.1 Nicotiana glauca
AATATCGCCATTTACGCTTTTGCATCGGCTGAAATACCGCCAAATCTTGCATTTCATGGGCTGAAATATCGCCAAGCTGTTCGAAGGCATCATTGTTCGGAGACATCATCCTTCATAGCCCGAGAACACCATGCCATGACCCGAGGACCCCACTTTATACCATGCACATCATTATTCAAAGGCATCATGGTTCGGAGGCACCATTATCATAGCCCGAGAACATCATTTCATAGCCTGCGAATCCTTTAATTTTGCGCTTCATGGCCCAGGAGATCATGGTCCGAGGACGTCATCCTAACCGTCCAAGGACAACATTCATAGCCCAACGGGAACTTGCATCATGTTTAAGTTTATGCATAATATACGCCTATATTTCTCACTTGCAGGTACATTGGCTAGCAATGGTCGTCTCAGCAGGAGCCATCCCGCTCCAGGCCCCACCGTCGATCAAGTTTCAGATACCTCTTGCCCCATAAACATCGTGCCCATCTCTTTCGAATCGCCATCGGCATGTTCCGTCAATGGTTCCTGAACTACATTTGGCATGATTCCTGTAAAACCAGGGATATGTAGGCAGCTCAAAACCAGAGCTCGGTCAAAACCTTTCAAATCGTTACTTTTGGTCAAAATTGGCCATCATATCTTTACCCGACAACTCTTTCATCCTTCCCGGGTAAAGAGGGGCAGCTGTTGATACCCAATTTTTCCTTTAGTATTTCTTATACCCAAATATTTCCAAAATAGCATATTGGTGCATATATAAGCACATCCAAGAGTTTTGACATTTTTTGATGATTTTTAAAACCAATTTAATGCTTATTTTTACACAACAAAATCCAATAATTATTCCCAAAATTATTATTTTGGTGAATAATTCATTTTATTTTCACATTTACACCTAAATATAATTAAAGTAATTTTCGCATATTTTTTACAAATTTGTTTGGTATTTTAAAGCTAAATTGCATATAATTGCAATTATAGCCTATCTTGTAATTTATGATATTTTACGTTAATAAAATTAATCCCAGCATTTTTCAATTAATATTTATTTACCCAGTACATTTAATTTATTTTTAAAATCTGTACTAATATTTTATAAAAAATCAAAGGGGAAAAATTGGCTATTTACTATTTGGCCTTTATTGCATTTCAATTATAGCCAATTTGGCACCTCATTTCTGCCCCAATTTAAAACCCAATTACCCAGCCCAATTAGCATACCTACCCAACCCAATACATGTTCAACCGACCCAACCCGTATCCCTTTTAAATCCCGGCCGTTGATCATTTAGATCAACAGCCACCGTTACTTCTTACCTTTTTTAATTCACACGACCGCCTAACCCTATCTCATTTTCTTAATCCACCACCCTCAAACGCTCTCGTCTCTCGAGCTCTCTCAAAACCCTAGTCGCCGCCTCCCATCTAAACCCTAATCCATGGCTCCCTAGACTCATCGGAGCCCTACACCGGCCTCCTATGGCTTCTATGGGCTCATCTCTGAGGTCCTATTACCAGATCTTGAAGGGGTCTCGACCAAGCTCTGGTCGATGGCTGTTCTCTGGTCATCTTCAACCTCTATCCGGCCAGCCATGGCCATTCGAGTTTGATCTTCGACTATCTCGCTCAGATCAATGGTTTCCAAAGCCTTTCTCATCACATGGGTTTCTTATGAAACTCTAGCTCTAAGGTTACTTCGATTTATTCTTAGATCTGCCCCAAATCTATGTGTGTTTGAACTTTCTGAGCATGTTTCTCGAGGTTTCCCCAACTTTTACTTTCAAAACTCTTTGTTCTTTAGTTATGGTTTTATGTTAAGTTATTTCGAATCTCCCCCTATGTTCTTGTCATGTTTTTGTACTTTGTTGGTTTGTTTCCCTTATCTGAGTAAGCTTGTTGAAAAGCCCTAATTTTGGGATTCTTTTTTGAGTCTGTTTGTTAAGGTTTGATTCGATTCATACGCTTATCATCTCTAGGTTTATTTGATGTTAAAAACCCTAATTTTGGGGATTTACTTGGGTTCTTGATCCTATTTGTTTGGTTTACTGATTAATGATTAAAACCCTAATTTTTAGGGGGTTTTCACTTGAGCTTTGAAATTGCTTGTTGTTTCACTTGTTTGTCGTCTCTAAACTCAACTAATTTGAAAACCCCTAGTCTCTTTGGGAGGCTATTCAAAGTCCTGCAGGTTGTTTGTGCATTATTCAACTAGATTCCTTGTTTCAACATTTCTTTTCTCTATATGTTCTACGCTTATGATTCTCACTCGACTCTCTGCATGTTTTCGACTCCTTCTCTCTCTATTACATACTGAAGCCTAACTAACATGTTTTGAATGTCTGCTCTCTGCTATTGCTGTATATCTTAGCCCCACATGTCTGCTATTTGTGGGTGCATTATATATTGAGTTCCTCCTGTGATTTATTTAACTCGAAATTGATTTCAAAAACTTTTCCTTCCTGAGATCCTGATTGCACTAGCCTGTCAAAGTCTAATTGATTCTTTTTCTTTGATTGGCCTCATTGAATCTTTCCAAAAATAATTTTAAATCTTGTACTTAGACCTAATTGCATATTTTATGACTTTACTGCTTCTTTTATGGCAACAACCATTCTGCTTACAAGGCTGATTCTCCTTTCCTTATTTGGATCCTGTTAGTATCTGTTTGAATAAGAATCCCCTGATTAAAGGGGAATCTTATACTAATTGATTCTGATTAGTGACCATGCCCATATTTGTGTTAGATTTGTACTTATTACCTTATTTCTCTACACGTTTTCAAAGCTATAAATACTCTCCTTTCTTTTCTTTGAACAGACACGAACACACAAAACAATCTGAGTTCAAACACTCTCTTATACTTTTTTTTTTTTAAAAAAAACTCTCTCCCTCTTTCTGTTACTTGTGCTGCTGTGGACTTTCGTTTGCTCTATCTCCTTCTGCACTTTTGCTTTCTTTACTGGTATGTTCTAGTTAATTTTCAAGCTTCATCAACAACGTGCTTCATTCCTGTCTACTTCTGATCATGTTTTCTTTAATTTACATGTATTTCTAGCATGTTGTAACATGTCCCTTTCCCTTGTAATTCAATGTTTAGTTTATGTGTACATCCTGTCAGTTGTTGGTTTTCTGTGTAATACTTTATGGATCCCAAACCCTCATATCTCTTTTATGCTTAAGTTATGGTTTAGAAACATGGCAATGTCTAAAATCATTATCCATGGATATGAATTGGGCCCTTTGGGCCCTAAGCTTGTCAGTTTCCCATCCCCATTCCCCTATTATGTGTATGCTGAGTAACAGCCTTGGCCTGCCAGTACTTCTGATTATTGTTCAGGCCATGGTTTGACCTCCAGTAGGTCTTTACTCCCTAAATGCTTGATCATAGGTTTGGTCAGGAGTGTGCCAGTCTAGATGAGACACCCTAGATGAGAGAAGGCTTGGAAATCTGGATCTCGAAAGTGGCTCAATCTCATATTATTAGGCCTTAAGTCTGGATTAGGCTGCTCGTATGTAGCTGAGGATTTCTGATGTATTTTTTTCAGTTGTTTGTTTTGGGCTGTAATAATTTGTACAAACTCTGGGGAACTTAGCAAAAAGAGGGATGGGATTTACTTTATGCACTAAGGGTAGAAATCCTGCCTATAGGTTTAAACTTTTTATTTCTGCATATACACCTAGAGATCATGCCTATAGGTTTAAACTTTTATTTCTGTAAACACACCTAGAAATCCTGCCTATAGGTTTGAACCTTTTATTTCTGCATATACACCTAGAGATCATGCCTATAGGTTTAAACTTTTATTTCTGCACAGACACCTAGAAATCATGCTCATAGGTTTAACCTTTAATTTCTGCAAACGCGCATAGATATCCTGCATATAGGTTAACTTCTAATTGTTCCGCAAATTCATATAAAAACATGGTCTACAAACTGCTGCATTCTGCATCTACAAACGTCACTAGGCAAACCATTTGTAGGTTTGAATAATAAAAGTTGCATATAGAGAGCATGTTCATAGTACCTTCTGTCAACATCTAAAAGGTGTCCAAATCATTATTCATATAGAAAACATTCCTATAGGAAATTTTGAATCTAAATAAAGATAATACTAGTTGTTAAACTTATATTGTCCCGCTAAAATAGGTAACCCCTGTTAGTTTGCACATTTGTTTCTAAAATCAGTATATATCACGCCTAGTTCCAATCAATACTTAGGTCAACCAGATCAGTTTCAAACAACTGCATTCGAGTATGCCTAATGTAGACATTTCTCCTAAAAGTATGTGTTGAACCAGTCCGCTCGTCGCTTTACTCTGTGATTTTCGATGATTTATGGAGGCATATTTGAGCCATGCTTGCTTGTCTGTTTCCCCTTCTATTTGTAATTATTTATTTTGGTTGACGCCTTAGCATTTTATCCTTTCAAACTTCTAAAAGCCCTAAACCCCTTTCCCTTTAGGATTAGTAGTCCATTTGCCTCCAAGACTGATAGGATTGGGACGGGTAATAGCATGCAATAAGTAAACGATACCATTCTGCGCTTTAATACCTTGACGGGGTGGGAAGGGTAGACATGGAGATGATGATTACAAGATAACACTATGCATACAATTGGGTACCGGTGTTGTGCGAATGATCCATGTAATGTATAAACCTAGGACCCTCCCCCCCTCCCTCTTTATTAGTTTAATAATTTTTAGAATTTTAAAAGTTGTCCCATCTTCAACTTCCGTTTCTTATACTTCTTTTAAGTTGTTTGCACCAATTATTTGACCCATTCCCTTTACTTGCGTATCTCTTCTTTAATCACAAAACTGTTCTCTTTCTTAATTCCAGCACTTTTAAACCCTTTGTGCTTCTTATTTATAACGGTTTCTCGCATTTGCAATACTTGCTTGTTTGTTTGCATTAAAGTCACAATTGTAGCATGGCCGGGAACCACACTAGTGGATTTTGAGGGGTTCCTAACACCTTCCCCTCGAGATAATTTCTAGCCCTTACCCAAACTCTGGTTTTCAACTTAAATTCTTCTAAAAAAGGGTGTCCTAATGCACTATAATCATCAGGTGGCGACTCTCCCAAAAATCCAAAACCTAATTCCCAAATGGGAATAGAGTTGTCTTCCCAAATGTCATAAACCTGATTCCGCATCTTAGAGGAAAAGGGGGCGTCGACACACATCACCACTCTTATGATCAGGCAAAGGATTATTGCGAACATTAGGAGCAGGTTCCTTGGCTATGATGATTTTGCTGTCAATTAGAGCTTGGATTTTGTCTTTCAGAGATCGGCACTCATCAATGGTATGCCCTTTCATGCTGGAATGGTACGCACAGGTTTTATTTGTATTGATCCACTATGAGGGATTATCTTGAGTTTTGGCAGGTATTTGGGTGATGTAACCGGCTACTTTGAGTCTTTTATATAATTGGTCGATCGGTTCGGCGATGGCGGTGTATTTCTTGGGAGGTCTACGGTCGAAGTTAGGGCGTGGCCTGGGGAAGTTTCTGCGAGTGGGAGGTGTTTGGTAGTGAGTGTTATAGGCTTGGTAGACGGGTGCAGGTTGGGAATATTTTTGTGAAGTACATTGGTATGGAGATGGTTGGTAAGCGGGCAATGGAATTTGGTAAAAAGGCGGAGGTGCTTGGTAGTTGGGAATAGGCTGGTATGTGAGGGGGGCTTGGTATTTTATGGGTGACTTGGTTCTTTGTGCGACCATCACGGCGCTCACATCCTTTTTCTTTGATGTGCCACCAGATTGTAGGGCCTTGTTGGTAGCTTGCAGTGCCTCAAAGTTGGTGACTATTCCACTCTTAATGCCCTCTTCAATTCTTTCTCCTAGCTTGATAATATCAGAGAACTTCTGAACCCCTTCTATCAACATCAACCTCTCATAGTATTGTGGATCCTGTGCTCGGATGAAAAACCGGTTCATTTGTTCCTCCTCTAAGGCCGGCCTGACCTTGGCAGCCTCGGATCTCCATCGAGTGGCATACTCGCGGAATGTCTCGGTGGGTTTCTTCTTCAGGTTCTGGATATAAAATATATCTGGTGCGTTCTCTGTATTGAACCTAAATTTGTCCATGAAGTCGGACGCCATTCCAACCCAGCTCGTCCACTTTTTGGGATCTTGGCTGATGTACCAAGATAGCGCATCTCCTTTTAAGCTTCTCATAAAGAGTTTCATGCGGATCTTCTCATCTCTTCCAACACCGACCATCTTGTCACAATATGTCCTCAAATGGACTCTAGGATCCCCCGACCCGTCAAATATTTCAAACTTGGGAGGTTTGTACCCCTCTAAGAGTTCAACATCTTGTTGAATGCAAAGATCCTCATAATTCAGCCCTTCAATGTCTTTGCTTCCTTCAACGCCCTGGACTCGGCTAGTTAATTTCTTAAGATCGGCTGCCAAGTTCTTGATGAGAGAGTCTTTTTCATCAAACTCTGGTGTGTTTGTGATGGGTTGAGTGTATTGTGGTATGGTTTCCACATATATGGGAGTGTGGTGGGGATGATCATTTGTTGGAGTGCTATTGAGGTGAGTATCGCAATGAGCAGCGGGCTATTTATGTGGTTTTGGGATGTTCTGTGGAGGTATGGGGTGTTGAGTATTGGGAAAGTTGATGTTTGGGGTTGTGAGAGAGAATGACAGGCTTGCCAAGTTCCGAACTTGGTCCAGTGCTTCTTGAAACTTCAATAACTTTTTGTTCGAGTTGAGCGGCACTCTCTCTGGATACCTGAACACCCTGAGGAACCTCTATCCTTTCAGCTGAGCCGTCCTTTCTGATGTTGTTCACGTTCTCCATCTTTGCTTTGTTCTTGCTTTTGATAGGACTTGGAGGAGGAGGAGGAGGAGGAGGAGGGCCCTTAGATCTTGTAGAGTAGGATGATGATGCCAGAATGCATGAACTAACCTTTGGGGAGGGGAATAAAAATAAAAGTAAAAACAACAAAAAGGTAACAAGTTAGTGCGAATTCTGAGGAGAAAAACATTGCAGTATTTAAACACATAGTACGAGAATATAAATCGTGTCCTGATTTGGGAGCCTCATTGTGTCCGAGGTAGGCCTAGCGACAAGTTGATTTGGAGAACTTATAATGCTAAATGCCTTATTTTATTGATAAAAATAAGACGAATCCCGACACTAAAATTGCATAAACTAAAAATATCACTAATGGACATTGGCCTTATTACATTTCAGAGCGGAAAAGAAAGAAAACTCCTAACTACTTGGTCCCAGAAGGACCTTCCCCAGACTCGGCATCTTTGGCTCCATCGAACAGCGTCACCAGCTCATGCAATCCCAGAAAATAAGCCCTAGCCAAATGTCCTCCTTCATTACCCTCGGCATTTTGGCAACTCTCGATCCTCCGGATGAACTTCCCTTCCAAGTCTACTAACCCATGCTCCAAATGCCCTAAGCGCTTGTTGGCTCTAACGGCCAGATCCTTCCATTCCTTGATCAACTTTTGATTGGCCGCTTAAATCTCCTGATGCTCACTCTTGTACTCCCTGAGCCTTTTGCGCAACTGATTGTACTTAACCTGTATCTCGGCCCTTTCATCGATGACCCTGTGACCTCGAATAGACCTGGGTTGTCTTGACCAGCATGATCTTCTTTTAGCCAACCTAGATAGTATGAGGTGTAGCCGGCACGATACCTGTCGGGTTCTATGGAATCCCTCTCCAAGATGATCTTGCTATTCCACATTTGCTGAGCTTGACACTTGTATGGGCTATCGTCACCTTGGAAATCAGCCCTGAAATGACTCATTTTCTCGACCTTTGCTTTCTTCCTGCCTGCCTCATGACTCGGAGTGGGACATAGGGATGAGTTCCCCTTAGACCAATGAGTATAAGAAATGGAGCGTCGCGAGAGCGGATGATGAACTCTCCAGTGAGGAACTATTCGAACATCCATTTCACCTTGTCTTCTTTCAAGTTTTCAAACAATTCTACCTACCCTCGAGCATCCCTCGGTCGAGCGAACATGTCACGCATATAGTTCATTCTGTTGGGATGGTGAAAGGCTATATGATCATTCTGCGGCCTTCGTGGAAGCTCTTGATGGTATTGACCCTTTTGAAGATGTCCTATAAGCCAGAGTTGGAGTAATAAATTGCAACCCTCAAAATGATTGGCCCCTCATTGGCAATTTCCCAAAGCCCGGTAGATTTCTGCAACAATCATGGGCACTATGCTGAAAGGTTGCCCCTCAAACCCCTCCATTAGTGTCTTGGCGGCCATGGCTAGTCTGGTATGGATCCTAGCCTTCTTCATGGGAAACACTATCATTCCCAGGAAGGAGAACATGAAGACGAACACTCTCTTGTGGATATGCCCCAATGATGTGAGGGTGAATTCGTCTGGATAGGTACGGTAGGACTTGCTATGACCGTACCTCTCATACAAGTAGTCGAAGGGAACATAGGAATCCTTCAAACAAGTCAAATCTAAATTTTTCTTCAACCCCATCATTTTGAAGAAACCCTTACCCTTGCGGTTTTCCGGCATGAGCAAACCTGGAGTCTCCCAAGGAATACCGGCTAATCCTCCTATTTCCTTGAGCAGAGGGGTCATTTTGAGGTCCCCAAACCGAAATACTGACCTATCACTGTCCTATAAGAAGGTCGCATCCTCTATGATCCTGTTGTCCGGTCGAATTTCCAGAAGATAGGGTAAGTTTCCCAAATACTTGCGGACAAGAGTCTAATCACTGGAATGAAGGTCCTCCCACCATCTTAGCAACCTTGGGTGGATATTGGTTACCATGCCAAATCTGGGGATTTCGTGCCTCATTTCCTGCAAAACAAAGCGTTAGTCCCTTACCCACGTCGGACTCGACTATTTAAATCAATAATTGGCATAAACAACATTTAGTTCTCCAAATAAATGCACAGAGTATGGTGTTGTCCGTTTGGGTTCAAGGGAACCCAGTGGACTTTGGATAAGGCTATTTTAAAGAGTCATTATGTGGACAACATAACTGACTTGACTAGGTTTGACAGTGATGCATGAACAGTTAAACAGAGTAAGGTTTCTATGGGGTGCTAGATCAGTACTCTTGAGCGGACAACTCAAAAGGGAAAGGCACGGAATCGTCGATTGCACCGCTAATCGACTAGTTTTACCGCAAATACGTCTTTGCCAGAATTTAGGGGGTAATAATATTGGAAGAGCGCAACAATCTTATCAAGCATTGCTATGGTATTTTTTTGGCACGAGTGGAATATGACGTTGAAGATGCAATTACAAGAATGAAACTAATTGTCACGTATTTTCACGTTCATAATGATTACAACAATTGCTCAGAAAAACAGTTTTGAAAGAAAGCAATAAATTAAAGCGTTAAAGAAAAAGAAACAAAAAGATAAGTCAGTTTCGAATAAAGGTATTAAACAAAGCAATAAAGAAAACAGTAAAGTCACATATAACATGCAGTGGTAAAAGCCTAAAGAGATCCCAGCAAAGTCGCCATGCTATCGACGCCCTCTTTTTCCCTAAAAGCGAGATCGGGTTTACGACATTTGGGAAGACAACTCTATTCCCGTGTGGGAATTGGATTTTTGGAATTGAAGAGTTGCCACCTAATGATTAAGTGCATTAGGACACTAAGGGTTTTGAGTTGGAAAACCAGAGTTTGGGTAAGGGATAGAAATTATCTCGGGGGGAAGGTGTTAGGCACCCCTCAAAATCCACTAGTGTGGTTTCCATCCATGCTATAATTGTGACTTTGCATATGAACAAATAAACATACAAAAACAGCTTTCACATGATGATTGCAAACAAAGGGAAGAGTAAAAGTTAAATAAACATGCTGAATTTTGGGAATAGTCGATTTCATAATTATTTAAGGGATATATAAGTACGGAAAATGGGGGTCAAATAATTGATACAAATAATCAAACACGGAATGGAATGGGCCAAAAATTTGGAAAGGGAACAGTACTAGAAATTGAATCACCAAAAGAGATTTTGAATAATTAAAGACGGGGTTTAAAAGAACTGAAAATTTGATAGTTTTTGGAAAGAATTCTAAAAAGGAGAAGTAAACGCATAAGAGGGAGGGGGTCCTAGATTTATAACTAACATGGATCACCCCACGCAACACCCGGTAGCCATTTATACACGTGGTGTTATCGCGTGATCATCATATCCATGTCTACCCTTTCCTACCCCATTAAGGTATTAAGCGCGAATTGGTCTCGATTATTATTGCGTGCTATTACCCGTCCCATTCCTATCAGTCCTGGAGGTGTACAAGACTACTAATCCTAAAGGGAAGGGAATTTGGCTTTTCAGAGGTTTTAAAAGGTTAAAATACTAAGGCATCAGGCAAACACATGAAAGCAGTTATGGGAATACAAACACTTAAGGCTCAGATAAACCTCCTTTAATCACAGAAAATCATGTAGCTTAGCACGTCTTACATATACTGATTAGGTCAAAATTTATACTTAGCGTTAGGCAGACTGGTTCATTACATATTTTCAGGCAAGAAATTCACATTAGGCTTACCTGGCTGCAACTTATCAAAGGCCAATGTAATTACTTAACTACGTATTTATTTGCCTACGTGATGACCTATAGGCATGACATCTACAAGTTTGGGAAAACAATGCATACTGACTTAAGAAAACATTGTCAGCTATTTAAAAGAGAACGCGTTTCAGCAAGAGACCATGGATTTTATAATCGGTAATTCGTTATTACTACAGGTCTTAGACTTATAACAAGCAAGGCGATTCAGATTTGATTAATTCCTATAGGCATGCTTTGTATAGCGTTTGTCGACTTTAGAACACATTTGAAGATATAATAAAAGAGCAGAAACCCTATAGGCATGACATCTAAATGCTGGATTTTGCATGGACATGACATCTGGTCGCTTTATTTGGTTATTAAGCCCTATAAACGTTTGCCTAGCGCGAAGTGAATATGCAAGAATTAGAAGGGACCTATAGCCATATGCAGAAATCCTATAGACATGGTATCTATATGAGAACATGCTGAAATTAAAATTTTATAAACAGGTTATCTATATGATAACATGCTAAAATTAAAGAAACCCTATAGGCAGGTTTTCTACATGAGATTATGCTAAAATTAAAGAAGTCCTATAAGCAGGTTTTCTATATGAAAACATGCTAAAATTAAAGAAATCCTATAGGCAGGTTTTCTACATGAGAACATGCTAAAATTAAAGAAATCCAATAGGCAGGTTTTCTACATGAGAACATGCTAAAATTAAAGAAATCATATAGGCAGGTTTTTTACCCCTTTTCCATACGTGTTACCCCTTCCCTTTTCACTAATCACCCTAGAGATTATTACAGACCAAAAATGATTTGAAAAGAAATCAGAAATAATATTACAATCAGAACTCCTAAGCTGCGTCCAACGAGCCTAATTCGAACTCCGAGTCTAATAATATGGTATGAGCCAACTGCCAGGATCGTGTTCCAAACCTTTTCTCTTACCAAGCGTGTATCAGAGTTCCAAGGAGTTTCAGGAACTCAAGGCAATGCTCACACCCCAGGTATCATTGCAAAACATTGGATTAGGGTTTAGTGTGGAAGAGCCAGCCCTTCAATGTCCAAGTTCAGAGGGAACCCAAGGTCCCAAAGCAAGGCTCATTAGAGGGGGCAGAACTTAGCGTCTAGGAACAAGTGTAAGTGCAATAGAGGGGTTTAAGGGATGCCAAGGCAGGTTGGTGGTCATGCCCAGCAACATATAATGCTGGCACACCCCTAACCAGCCTACTAGCCAAGCATTGGAGAGTCCAGGACCTATTGAAGGTCAAACCATGGCCTGGGCAGTAATTGGGATACTGTCAGGCCAAGGTTTCAACTCAGCACATAAAGGGGGGAGTTAAGGGGTAAGGATTTTCATGAAAGCAGAAGCAAAGAGAACAAATAAATACTTAGCATCAACAGAAGAATGAGACTATAAAATAAACACATAGGGATGAGACAAAAATTTAAATAAAAAGGGGCATACCAGTTTTCAGAAAGCTAAGCAAGTAGGGAGAGGCAGTAGACTTAGGGAAGACAAATTGCAATCAAGAAGCACTAGGGTGAGTTTAGAAGAGAGTTGTGGTGATTGCAAATTGTGTCTTAAAAAAAGAATTGCCAAGTATTTATGATGCAGCAAAGAAACACAAACAGGCAAGAAATCAATCACACAAAGTTCCCTTTTAATTAGGGATTCTGGTTTCAAACGGGCAAAAGTAAATAAGGAAAGAATTTGATCAAGAATTTTCCAAAGTAGTACAAAGAGGGTAAATGCATAAGAGTTATTTAAGGCAAAATCCAGTGGTACACGGTTTATGAAAAATAAGGAAAGGGAATTAATCAGACAGTCAGTAAAAATAAAATTGCAGGCTTTGTTCGAATGAACCAAGTCTAGAAAAGAGAAGAAAGGGTTTTACTTAAGGAAAATCAAATAATAGTCAATCAGCATTACTAGAAGAATTCGAAATCAATGAAGGATGGTAAAACCAGGGTGTGCGTTGATTACCGTGATCTCAACAAGGCGGGTCTAAAGGATAACTTCCCATTACCAAACATCCACATATTGATTGATAATTGTGCCAAACATGAGATTGGTTCTTTTGTGGATTGTTATGCGGGCTATCACCAAATCTTAATGGATGAGGAAGATGCAGAAAAGATGGCATTCATCACGCCATGGGGAACATACTGCTACAAGGTCATGCCATTTGGTTTGAAAAATATTGGGGCAACTTAAATGAGATCAATGACAACCATATTCCACGACATGATACACAGGGAGATCGAGGTGTATGTGGATGATGTAATTGTAAAGACCAGGAAGCAGTCTAACCACGTACGGGATCTAAGAAAGTTCTTCCAAAGGCTTCGCAGGTACAATCTCAAGCTCAATCCTGCGAAATGCGCTTTCGATGTTCCATCTAGAAAATTATTGGGATTTATAGTGAACTGTCGAGATATTAAATTGGACCCATCAAAAATCAAAGTCATCCAAGAATTGCCACCTCCGAAGAACAAAATTGAGGTGATGAGTCTGTTAGGGAGATTGAATTACATCAGCATGTTTATCGCCCAGCTTACGAGAACTTGTGAGCCCATCTTCAAGCTGTTAAAGAAGGATGCTCCGGTCAAGTGGACAGACGAATGTCAAGAAGCATTTGATAATATAAAAGGGTATCTGTCAAACCCACCGATGTTGGTCCCGCCAGAACCTGGGAGGCCTTTGATTCTGTATTTAACGGTTTTGGACAATTTATTTGGATGTGTGTTACGTCAGCATGACATCATCGGCAGGAAAGAGCAGGCCATATACTACCTCAGCAAGAAGTTCACAGCTTACGAGGTTAAGTATACACAGCTTGAGAGGACGTGTTGTGCCCTAACTTGGGTAGCACAGAAGTTGAAACATTACTTGTCATTGTATACCACTTACCTCATATCTCAGTTGGATCCGTTGAAATATATATTTCAGAAGCCTATGCCCACTGGGAGGCTCGCAAAGTGGCAAATCTTGCTCACAGAATTTGACATTGTCTATATGACCCGGACTGCAATGAAAGTGCAAGCGTTGGCTGACCATTTAGCTGAGAATCCAGTAGATGAAGAATATGAAACTTTGAAGACATACTTCCCTGACGAAGAGGTAATGCACGTCGACGAGTTGGAAAAAGTTGAGAAGCCAGGATGGAAACTTTTCTTTGATGGGGCTGCCAATATGAAAGGCGTTGGGATAGGAGCGGTACTTATTTCTAAAACATGGCAACACTACCCTGTTACGGCTCAGCTTCGTTTCTATAGTACTAATAACATGGCCGAGTATGAGGCATGCATCTTGGGTTTGAGGTTAGCTGTGGATATGGGTGTTCAGGAAATCTTGATCATTAGTGACTCGGACCTTCTGGTACACCAGATTCAAGGGGAATGGGAAACACGAGATTTGAAGCTTATATCGTACCGACAATGTTTGCATGATCTTTGTCAATGGTTTCAATCAATAGAATTCAAGCATATTACAAGGATTCATAATGAAATTGCCGATGCTTTGGCTACTTTGGCATCAATGTTGCATCATCCAGATAAGGCCTATGTGGACCATTTGCAGATTCAGGTCCGCGATCAGCATGCCTACTGTAACATGGTAGAAGAAGAACTTGATGGTGAGCCGTAGTTCCATGATATCAAAGAATACCTTAGAATTGGAGTATATCTAGTACAGGCCACAGGGGATCAAAAGAGAGCTATTCGACATTTGGCAAGTGGATTTTTCTTCAGTAGAGGGGTATTGTACAAAAGAACTCTAGATCTTGGGTTGTTGAGATGCATAGATGCTAGACATGCCATAGCTATTATGGCCGAAGTACACTCGGGAGTCTGTGAACCATATATGAGTGGGTACGTGCTAGCAAAGAAGATTCTCCAAGTAGATTATTATTGGCTTACTATGGAGCGAGATTGTATTAGTTTTGTGCGCAAGTGTCATCAGTGTCAAGTGCATGGAGATTTGATTCATTCTCCACCATCGGAATTGCACACAATGTGTGCACCATGGCCTTTTATTGTGTGGGGCATGGATGTCATTGGACCAATTGAGCCAGCAGCATCAAATGGGCACAGGTTCATTCTGGTGGACATTGACTATTTCACCAAGTGTGTTGAGGCTAAAACGTTCAAGTCTGTGACCAAGAAACCGATGGTTGATTTTGTGCACTCAAATATCATTTGTCAGTTTGGGATACCAAAGGTGATCATTACAGACAATGGGGCTAATCTCAATAGTCATTTGATGAAAGAGGTATATCAGTAATTCAAGATTACACATCGCAATTCCACCCCTTACCGCCCCAAGGCAAATGGAACAGTTGAGGCGGCCAACAAGAATATAAAGAAGATACAGCGGAAAATGGTGGAGGGTTCTAGACAGTGGCATGAAAAGCTGCCTTTTGCATTGCTGGGTTATTGCACTATTGTTTGTACTTCAGTAGGGGTGACCCCTTATTCGTTGGTGTATGGTACCGAGGCAGTGATACCTGCAGAGGTGGAAATTTCGTCCTTTCGGATTGTCGCAGAAGCTAAAATTAATGATGATGAATGGGTCAAAGCCCGCTTGGAGCAATTGAGTTTGATCGATGAGAAAAGATTGGCAGTAGTGTGTCATGGTCAGTTGTATCAACAAAGAATGGCAAGATCATATAATAAGAAGGTGCGCCCACGAAAGTTCGAAGTGGGTCAACAGTGTTGAGATGTATTCTTCCACATCAGGTTGAGGCCAAAGGCAAGTTCGCCCCAAATTGGCAGGGGCCGTTCATCGTGACGAGAGTGTTGTCCAATGGTGCTTTGTACTTGACAGACATAGAAGGCAAGTGTGTCGAAATGGCCATCAATTTCGATGCAGTCAAGAGATATTATGTATGATTTCCTTTGTTTTATTTGCATTTGTTTGTACTTGGCATGTTTTGAAGATTGGAATGACGAAAGCATTTTGTTCTGCTATTTAAACACTGTATCCTTTGTTACCCCCCCCCCCATTTGAGCCTTATTTATTTTCTTTCATACCCCTCTTTTGTAATCAATAGCAAAGCTAAGAAACACAAGCGTAAAGGATAAATAAAAGAAAAGAGAGAGAAGAAAAATGAAAAAGAAAAAGAAAAAAAAGAGAAGAAAAGAAAAGAGTAGAAATAGAAAATGGAAGAAAAAAGAAAGAAAAGACACGACAACAAAGTAATTTTTTATGACAGGAACTACGTTCGACCTGATTCTTTTTAAGGATACGTAAGCAGCCTTACGGTTCGATCCCACTAAATAAAATCCAAAAGTCCCCAAGCAAGAAATTGGGGCAGAAGTTGCGGTTGTTGTAAGAAATTTAATTCCAAAAGTTGTAATTTTAAACCCATTTGAATTGTTTTGATACTGTAATACCCTTTCTTTCTATTCCTATCCAAAAGCCACATTATGGTCCAAAGAAAGACCTTCTGATCAGTCTTCGGGAAATGCCAAGTCGAGCAGATAGAGGTGATTCATCGCACGGGCAACACTTTTATCTAAGCAGGAAAATAATAAAATGAGAGAGTCTTATTGGTGAAAACCCTCACGGGCACCGTAAGGCGACGGGGGTCGAGAGAAATCAAAATGAGAGTCTTATTGGTGAAAACCCTCACGGGCACCATAAGGCGACGGGAGTCGAGAGAAATCAAAATGAGAGAGTCTTACTGGTGAAAACCCTCACGGGCACTGTAAGGAGACGGGAGTTGAGAGAAATCAAAAATGAGAGAGTCTTATTGGTGAAAACCCTCACGGGAACCTTAAGGCAAAAGTGAGTTGAGAAATGAACAAATGAGAGAGGTCTGTGGTTGAAAACCGTTCAAGACACCGCAGGATGAACAAGCTTAGGGTCTAGGTAAAGAAATCAGGTTATGGAATTCCGGGGCAATAGAGTATGGCAACTGAAAGTTGATTGGTTGGAAAGATTGGGCCGATTAGTCCGAAATGCATGTCATGATCAATGGTACCAACTGTTCCACTCAGATAAGTCTCTTTCCCTTTTTCCTTTTAGTAAGTCATCCGGTTTTGGATTTACTTTATCCTTAACTCTCAAGGTCATTGTATTTCATTTCTTTTGGGGTTTGTCTCTCTAAGATATTCCAATGACAGTTTTGTTCAAAGCAAATAAGAAAGGATTTCAAAGCTCACTACCAACTTCCAAAATTGCAAAGCACAGTGTGGCCAGAACATACCAAAATAGCAGGATGTAAAGTAAGATACACGGAGTCACCGGAAGTTTCATTAGAGGAAAGATTTGGTAATGTCATGGGAATTGCAAAGGTTCAGATAAAAGGGGTCAGAGATGTGAAACAACAGTCTGGGTATAGAACACTCAGATCATCAAAGGTCATGGGGTTTGAAAGTCAGTCAGAAATTCAAGCGGTTCAGAGCCTGTTCGGGAAGCAGGTCAAAGCAAAACACAGCAACGGAGACATCTTCAGCAAGAATGCCATCAACTAACCACCATTATAAACTGACAAGATTTTTCTTTGATTAGAATAGGGGCAGAAAGTTTTCATTTGTTTCAGATAAACTCTCTGTAGGGGAAGAGCAAGCACCAAAACAGGTTTGACCGTAAACTCTCAGGACCTTCCTGAAAAATAGGGCTTAGATAAATTTCAAAAAAAATCATAAAATAATGTAAGTTGATTGCAAAGTTTGCATGTTTAAGACGGGATTCAATTAGGAGTTTTCAGGACCCCTCCCAGAATAATGGGACCAAGTTTTAAGATTTCCATTAGATAGCAAAATGTAGCATAAATTCTGTTGTAGCGTAGTATGATTCAATCGTAAAAGTTTCAGTCTTTAGGATAAGCCTTGATTTGATTTTCAGGACCTTCCTAGATAATAAGATTAGTTTAAGACCTTTTAGATAACAAATGTAGTGGGAGTAATACCTTTAGAAGATATAACTTAGGTTTGTAATTATTGTTCACTTAGGAGTTGTCAGGACCTCCCTGGATAATAGGACTTAGCTTTCAAATTCCTAATATTAGTTGGTAGAGTGATTCAGTTTAACACTCACCTATGTGCCCAGCTACCCAAACTATGGCAGAAGATTTTCTTTGTTTTGTCTATTTTTGTTGAAGACAGGAGTCCGCCTGGAGAACAAGGGAATACATTTCAAGGCAGCAGTCAGGAGCCCGCCTGGAGAACAAGGGAATACATTTCAAAGCAGCAGTCAGGACCCCGCCTGGAGAACGAGTGAGCACATTTCAAAGTCAGCAGTCAGGACCCCTCCTGAGAACGAGGGAGCACATTTCAAAGTCAGCAGTCAGGAGCCCACCTGGAGAACAAGGGAGCACATTTCAAGTTCAGCAGCCAGGAGCCCGCCTGGAGAACAAGGGAGCACATTTCAAGTTCAGCAGTCAGGAGCCCGCCTGGAGAACAAGGGAGCATATTTCAAGTTCAGCAGTCAGGAGCCCACCTGGAGAACAAGGGAGTACAATTCAGGTTTTAGCTTTCAAATTCTTACTGATAGTTGGTAACATGATGTAGTTTACAATCATATATGTGCCCAGATACCAAACTGGGGCAGAAAAGTTTCTTTGTTTTGTTTGTTTTGTTGAAGTCAGGAGCCCGCCTGGGAACAAGGGAGCACATTTCAAGTTCAACAGTCAGGAGCCCGCCTGGAGAACAAGGGAATACATTTCAAGTCAGCAGTCAGGAGCCTGCCTTGAGAGTAAGGAATACATTTCAAGTCAGCAGTCAGGAGCCTGCCTGGAGAGTAAGGAATACATTTCAAGTCAGCAGTCAGGAGCCCGCCTGGAGAACAAGGGAATACATTTCAAGTTCAGCAGTCAGGAGCCCGCCTGGAGAGCAGGGAATACATTTCAAGTCAGCAGTCAGGAGCTCGTCTGGAGAGCAAGGAATACATTTCAAGTCAGCAGTCAGGAGCCCATCTGGAGAACAAGGGAGTAAAATTTAAGTTTTAGCTTTTAAGTTCTTATTGATATTTCGTAATATGATTCGGTTAACACTCATATATGAGCCCAGCTACCAAACTGGGGCAGAAAATTTCTTTATTTTTGTCTATTTTGTTGAAATCAGGTACCCACTTGGAGAACAGGGAAAAGCAGTTCAAGTTTAGCAGTCAGGAGCCTGCCTGGAGAGCAGGGAATACATTTCAAGTCGACAGTCAGGATCCCGCCTGGAGAACAAGGGAATACATTCAAGTCAGTAGTCAGGAGCCCGCCTGGAGAACAAGGGAATAAATTTCAAATGCAGCACTCAGGAGCCCGCCTGGAGAACAAGGGACTACAATTCAAGTCTTATCTTTCAGGTTTTACTGATAGTTGGTAACATGATGTAGTTTACAATCACATATGTACCCAGCCACCAAACTGGGGCAGAAAATTTTCTTTGTTTTGTATGCTTTGTTGAAGTCAGGAGCCCGCCAGGAGAACAAGGGAGCACATTTCAAGTTCAGCAATCAGGAACCTGGAAAGCATGGGAATATATTTCAAGTTCAGCAATCACGAGCCCACCTGGAGAGCAGGGAATACATTCAAGTTCAGCAGTCAGGCATCCACCTGGAGAAAGGGAAAACATCTTAGATTACAATTCAAGGCGGCAACAAAGGGATATCATCGGGAGAATACAAGTCAACAAGGCAACAAGAACCACGAGAGCAGCTTGAAGACATAGATAGGATTTTGTAAAGCATATATCATAGTCTAGTTTAGCTTCTTTTATTTTTGACATGGTCTATTAAGGGGGTTCAGTAAGCAGTAGCAGCAGAAATGAAATTACAGCTTCATGGTAGTCCCAGCTACCAGACCTTCCAGAACTACACTGACCTGATTCCTTTATAGCCAAGGATATGTAGGCAGCCTCAGAAGTAGGGTGCAGTCAAATCTTTCAAAAAATGCTTCGCACGAAATATTCAAACGGGCAAAAATCGCTCGTATCCACTCACTTATCTTTGCACGAAAAATCTTCGTGTTTCCGAACAAAGAGGGGCAGCTGTGAACACGTGATTTTTTCCCTATATGAATTACTCCCAGAAATTCAAAACAAAATAATTTCTTTCAGTATTTACAATTTTGTACATTTTTGTAGCATTTTTCGTTAATTGTTTGCATTTGTCTGAGCATGTTAATTTATTTAATTAACGAAAAATATACAAAAATATGTTGCATTTGCATTTAGGATTTAATTCTACATTTTAAGATTAATTAACAAATTAGTTATTTTATAAAGATGGGAAAAATCACAAAAAAAAAATTAATAATTTTACATTTTGGAGGTTTTTCTTTTAATTTGGTTTTTAATAATTTATGATAATTATTATTTAGAATTAATTAGTATTTTGATAAGCTAATTTGATTTTATGATTTAATTAAGGATTTTACTTTCAATTTTGAAAATGAAAAAAAATGGAATTAAGAAAAATGAAAAAAAAAAGAGAGAAAAGTGTTAAAGAAATGTTTTGGGCCAATATTTATTTTAAAACACTCAGCCCAAACGGATCCCTCTCCCAAACCAAACAAAACCCGTCCAAAATACCCTTTACCCAGCCCATACCCGTTCCAGAAACCCGGTCCAAGCCTCCCCTCACCCAAACGACAGCGTTCCACCTAGAACTGATCCTAGCCGTCCAAGATACATAATCCAACGGTCGAGAAGTGGGGGTCTTCAGGTATATAATTGTCCAAATGCATGCCCCCACCCCTTCGTCTCTCATCGCCTACACATACCTTTAGAAATTGCCCTACGGCGACGGCCCGCCGGAAATTGCCCTACGATGACGGTCGGCATCCAATGGCCACCAAAACTTCACCAGAGCTTTATCTCCTTACCCTCATCCCCATGCCACCATCCATTCCCCTCGAGTCTCACCAGAAACCTCCAAAATCCCCAAACCCTAGGGCGCCGCCCTTGGTTCCTCCGCCACGGCCGGTGGCGCCACCTCCATTTCTCACAAAAACGACACCACAGGTTCTCTTCCACTCCTACATCATAAATCCACACCCATTTTCCCTCGAATCAAGACCGAATTGCTTGAATATTCGAATGAAGATCGGAGCAAAAATCCTAACCTCTCTAAATTCTGCCAAAATCACACCCTGGGACCGTTCTCTCTCCCTAATGCCAAATCCGCACCTTGAATCCTTCGAATCACCCAGGAGACATTCGAATCTTAAATCAAAATAAAACCCTGATTTTCAATAGGTCTCTGGTTCGTTTCTGCTTAAAGATTAGGGTCCGTTTCGAGGTTACTCGTATGTTGTTATTAAGAACACACGATTATTATCGCAATGGGCTAGAAAATCCAAAGAAGTGGAAGCTTTGATCCTTTCTTGCATGTGTTGAGGTCCCTGTAGGTATTTCTTTTCATTTTTCCTTTGTTAGTTTATTTTCTTTACTTTTCTTTTGTTTTGCTTTCCAATGTTATCTGTTTCTTCCCTTTCTTAGGAATCTTGTAGTTTTCTTAGTTTCAAAGTGTTATTTACATACGTGTTAGCTTGTTAAGAAGTTTTTTTTAAAAATAATCTGTTAACAATTTAATTCAAATTCCCTTAAGTGTTTAGTTGCATCAATTGGAATTAGTTAAAATTTGATTCTGTTGATTTCACTTTTCAGAATTTGGGTCTGTTTGTGTTTTGGGCTTGAGGTATAGCTCTGGGCTCTTTGAGTCATTTGTGACCCAATTCAAAGATGCTCGGCTGTTTTGAGCCCAAGTTTGTTTGGTAGGCCAGAGGTAATAAATAGGGAACTTGGGGGGTAGTTTAGAAAATAGGACATAGGGAATCTTTGCTAACTGTTTTCAGAAACTTCTAGTAGGGGTTTCCTTTAAATTTTAAGCTATAACTTGGTAGACAAGTCACAAAATGAGAGACGAAATAGCAAAACTAAAATCTGAAAGATGCCCTACCTTTTTTTGCCTATAAAGGCATCCTAAACTTGCCGTTCAAGGCAGATTTCTAAGAGCTAAAAAACTCAGCCAGCTAAAATGATTAAAAAATTACTGTTCCATTGAATCTCTATTCTGAATTCTGAAGTTCTCCTTGATTTGATAAATAATTTCTGATTTCTTTTGAGGTGGAAAATGATTTGACCTGGGGTGTTGGAACAACTGATTTGATTTCGTTGATTGGTACACTGTTTTATCAAGTTTTTTGGTTGGAATTGCACTATTTCATTGTTGAAGGCTATTCTGATTCTGGGTTTTAAAAGTAATTTGCATTTGAAGCTGTGGTTTGATTTTGTCGTTGTTGGTCTATTACTGTTGTCCCACCTTAGTTTCAAGTTAATATTTGGTCTTTTGCAGATTATCCAGGTACTTCTCAGACCTATGAATGTATGATATGTGAGTTTAAGGTCCTGAAATCCATTGGAAGCTCGAGATGCTTATAAACTTTGATATTAAACAGTGTTTGTGTTTTATGAAGAATGTTATATCAATTTAGCACATCTGTGATTTACTATTTTCAAGTATGTTAGTAAGGATCATATGAGGCCATGTGTATTTTCATGTTTATATGGATTTGCAGGACAAATACTTGTCGTCCTTACTGGTTTGGTTGCATTTAGTTTATCAGAATGGTCCATGCCTATTAGGAATACACTCATTATTGGTCAAGTTCTGTTATTTTAAATCTTCAGCTTATCATTTTTGTTCTTAAGGATCAAGGTGTGCCTCATTATTTTACGTTAGATCTAGTTAAATTAGTTTCCTGTCCAGCTTAGTTCTTCTTTTAGAATCTGAGTCTTGTATTACCTTTTACGAATGCATTGTCTCTTGGAATTCAAGCGAGGCATTTGTGTTCTTGAAGAGCTGTGATTCAAGCAATGAATTTACAGTTTGAAAAGTCACAAAAATTGCTAAGTTATGTGGGTTTCATGTAATATGTTGATGATTTAGCTTGTTCGAAATCAGGATGTGAATTCTTATTATTATTCCATGTTCAGTTTATTTTTTAAGCAATAACGATCGCTTGGGGGTTGCCCTATGATCACTGCATCTTCATGGAAAGATTGGTTCGAAAATGCTAATATTAATTAGTTAGCACACTTTGATCAAAAAATAATTGGGGTATGAGATTGGGCCCAGCGTAGGCCCATATGAGGAGTAATCAGATTCAAGCCCTTTTTCCTTACCATGGATAGGGCTCGTTGCAGCCCAAAGTATGATGTCCGCTTAATGGGGTCTGCCCAGGTTGCTTGAAGTAATTTTCTGTGGGCTTGGATCTCCAATAATCTGCTTGTAAGTTATCTTGTAGGATAAAACCTTTAGCTCAAAATAATTAGAATCATTTAAATTTTCCTTAATTAATCAGTTGAGGTGAACTGTGCCAAACGAAAATCCCAATTACGTGTCCCTCTTATTAATTTTATAACCTAGATGTTAAAAATAATTAATATTCGTAGAAAACCTTTAGGGCCGTTTAAAACACAATTGTGATTGTGTATACGTCTGCGTAACACAATTACTATTTTAAAAAAAAACGGAGTATGCGTTCGTGCAACTTTGGCCCAAATTCTCTTAATAATAATAAAGCATTATTATTGTGGACACGTTCGCGTGACATGATTTTTGACGCGCCAAACAAATGGGTATACGTACGCGTAACCCGTTTCAAGATAATTTTCTCAATTAAAAGTGGTGAAAGGAATAAATGCACATAGGTTCTAAAATCAGTAATTAAATAATTTTAATAAGCCAAGTATAATCAAAGTGACCGTGCTAGAACCACGGAACTCGGGAGTGCCTAACACCTTCTCCCGAGTTAACAGAATTCCATACCCAGATTTTTGATTCGCAGACTGTATACAGAGTTAAACCTTTTTCTTGATTCGGAATTTAAACCGGTGACTTGGGACACCATTAATTATCCCAAGTGGCGACTCTGATTTTTAATATAATGAATGTCGTTCTGATTGTCCTTTAAGTGGAAAAACTCCCTTTATTATACCCTTTCGGGGGTGTAGTAGAAAAATGAGATGTGATAATTATGGATCCTCATCGGAATGGGATCAATGTAATTCTTATCCGGATGTTGTATCATAGATGACAAAGTGGCCAATGCGTCGGCAAAATCATTCTGAATTCTACGCGCATGTCGGAATTCTATGTTCGTGAACCTCTTTTTCAATTCCTGCACATGATGCAGATATGACAATATCTTGGAATTCTTGGTGGCCCATTCTCCTTGTACCTAGTGCACAAGCAAAGCTGAATCACCGATCACCAACAGCTCCTGAATGTGCGTATCGACTGCCATGTTGAGTCCTAGTATGCAGGCTTCATATTCTGCCATGTTTTTGGTGCAGGGAAATTTGAGTTTAGCAGATATCGGATAATGCTGACATGTTTCTAATATCAAAACTGCTCCAATGCCTACTCCTTTGAAATTTACAGCTCCATCGAAGAACATCCTCCAACCATCATATGCTTCGGTAATGTCTTCCCCTCGAACGACACTTCTTCATCAGGAAAATATGTTTTCAAAGGCTCGTATTCTCCTCCCATTCGATTTTCAGCAGGTTGATCTGGTAATGCTTGTCCCTTGACTGCCTTTTGAGTTATGTAGACGATATCGAACTCACTTAGTAGTATCTTCCACTTAGCCAACTTCCCAGTCGGCACGGGTTTCTAGAATATGTACTTTAGAGGGTCCATCATGGATATGAGATATGTAGTGTAGGCACAGAAGTAGTGCCTCAATTTCTGAGATGTCAAAGTCAAAGCACAGCAAGTGCATTCCAGCAGGGAGTACCATGCTTCGTAAGGTGTGAACTTCTTACTCATGTAGTATATGGCCTAATCCTTCCTTCTTGTCTTGTCATGTTGTCCCAAAACACATCTGAAGGCTCCATCCACTACAGACAGATAGAATAACAAAGGTCGTCCTGGTTCTGGCGGGACCAAAACTAGCGGTGTGGATAGGTACTCCTTGATTTTGTCAAAAGCATTCTGACAATCCTCGGTCCAGCTTGTTTCGGCATTTTTTCTTAGCATCTTGAAGATGGGTTCACATATGACTATGGACTGTGTTATAAAGTGGATGATATAGTTGAGACGTCCTAGGAAGCTCATTACGTCCTTTTTTCTCTTAGGCGGTGGTAACTCCTGAATAGCTTTAACTTTAGATGGATCCAACTCGATCACTCGACGAATGAAGATGAATCCTAATAACTTTCCTGCGGGAACCCCGAATGCACACTTTGCGGGGTTCAATTTCAAGTTGTACCTCCTCAGCCTATCAAAGAACTTCCTCAAGTCTGCTATGTGATATGTGGCCCTCTTGGATTTGATAATGACATCGTCCACATACACCTATATTTCTTATGTATCAAATCATGGAATATGGTTGTCATGGCTCTCTTGTAAGTGGCTCTAGCATTTTTCAGACTGAGTACATCAACTTGTAATAGTATATACCCTACGGTGTAATAAAAGTTGTCTTCTCTACATCTTTTTCATCCATCCAGATTTGGTGATAACCCGCAAAGCAATCCACAAAGGATTGGAGTTCATGCTTAGCGCAATTGTCGATCAAAATGTGTATGTTTGGTAGTGGGAAGTCGTCCTTGGGACTTGCTCTGTTTAAATCCTGATAGTCAACACATACTTTGACCTTCCCATCCTTCTTTGGAACTGGCACAATGTTAGCTAACCAAGTTGGGTGCTCAAACACCCTGAGAACCTTAGCTTTGATCTGCTTGGTAACTTCCTCGTTGATTTTCAATCTCATGTCTGGTTTGAAATTTCTGAGTTTCTGTTTGACGGGTTGACACATGGTATTAATAGGTAGCTTGTGAGCCACAATGGACGTGCTTAAACCAGTCATGTCATCATATGACCATGCAAAAATGTCCTCATAGTCTCTTAGGAATCGAATGTACTTTTCCTTCTCTGTCGGTGATAAGTAAATGCTGATGCGAGTCTCCTTGATGGTCTCGGTGTCTCCCAAATTCACTGCTTTTGTTTCGTCCAGGTTGGACTTAGGTTTGTTCTCAAAATTCTCAACTTCCTTGAAAATCTCCTCGGGCATCTCATCTTCTTCATCTGAATCACTATTCCCATATTGCGTTGCCTCATTACATGTCACAATCACTAGTTTATCAGGAAAAGTAATGATAACACCAGGGACTCGGCGGGCTCGGGATGGTGTAGCGGTCCAGTTCTTGATAACAACTCCCTTCTTCATGGTCTGAATAGTGAGGTCTTCTTCCTCCTCCTCCTCCTCCTCCTCCTCCTCCTCCTCTATTATGGCATTGCAATCCATGTCTTCATCTTCCAAGAACAAATTCTTCAACCCAGCTAGTACGTCCTCTTCTACGGTCCCCCATATCGTATCATCTTGGTGAAAAGTTTGTTCCAAACGTGGATCTGGCTGGTCAAGAGGGTAATATGGTCCACGCCATAGAGGCGACCAATTCCTATATTCTTTCCATGTATACAAGTATCTGAGCCCAAAGGTGGTACCATGATTTTTCAGTTGTATCGGTTTAGTGAGACCTTGGAGATTCTTTCCCAATCCTTTGTTGGGTTCATATCTAGACCAAGCCAATACGCTTTCTATTTTACCACTCCACCATTTGTCCTTCTCGGCGGCATTGACCCGCTCAATGTGATGATAGGTTTCCCCTCTTAGCCTTCTTCTATGTCCAATAGCCGGGATGGTTTGACTGGTGTAAATGGGGTTACTTCCATCTCCATGAATGATCACCTCCTGACGTCCCATTCAAATTTCACAGCTTGATGTAGCATGGAAGGTATGGCCCCATAGGCGTAGATCCATGGTCGGCCCAACAGAAGGTTATATGAGGCTGGCATGTCGAGTACCTGAAATTCGATATCGAGCCAAGTTGGCCCCATCTGCAAGCAAAGGTTGATTTCCGTGATCGTGGCCCTCTAGGACCCATCGAAAACTTTCACATTCATGCTACCTACCCGTATTTCATGGAAACCTTTGTCCAATCTTTTCAGAGTGTCCAACGGACAAATATTTAGGCTTGAACCTCCGTCAACCAGGACCCTGGTAATGAACTTGTCTTTAAATTGCACTGTGATATACAATGCTCGATTGTGATTCAAACCCTTAGGCAGTAGCTCATCTTCCTGGAAGATAATCTTATGACTCTCCAGTACTTGCACAACCATGTTGGTCATTTCTCTACCAGTGATGTTGTTGGATACATAAGCCTCGCTCAGCACCTTAATTAAAGCGTTCTTGTGTACCTCTGAATTCTGCAATAGTGATAGGATAGATATCTGAGCAGGGATTTTGTTCAGATGGTCAACAATAGAATACTCTTTTTCCTATACTTTCCTCCACAGGTCATCTGGTCCGGTCTCAATGATAGGATGACTAGTAGTGGCCTCCTTACTTGAACCTCCCAAATGTTCAGGTGTATAAACTCTTCCAGTTCTAGTCATTCCTTGTGCAGCATCAGATTCCTCTACCTTGGCCTTCCTTTTTCACCGAGCCTCGGCAACATAATTCCAAGGTATTGCTTTTGAATCGAAGGGAGGTGTGGTTAATACTGCCACTGTGAAAGGTGTGGCTACTTATACTTCAAATGGAGGGGGGTAGACGTACGTGGAGCCACCTCTACCTCGAATGGAACTGATGTAGCTACTTCAACCACGACTGGTGACTGAGTCTGTACCACAATAGGAGAAAGTGTGACTGCAACTTTAAAGTCATCGCCTTCTCGAATAAGCCCAATCGACCCCTCAGGGTCTCATTCTTCATTTTTCTCTATCACATGTACACCATCACCTCTATGATCAGGTAGGGGATTGTTACGGACATTAGGTGTGATTTCCTTTGCCTGTATGACGTTGTTGTCAATTAGCATCTGGATCTTATCCTTCAATGTACGACACTCAGTAGTGGTGTGCCCCTTCATACCGAAATGGTACGCACAAGTTTTGTTTGGGTTGACCCATTGGGATAGATTTTCTAATGCCACTACAGTAACATGAGTGATTAATATGCAGCTTTCAACCTCTTGTACAACTGGTCGATGGGCTCAGCAATAGCGGTGTATTGTCCGGGTGGTTTGTGGTCGAAGTTAGGTATTTGTCTTGGATAGTTTTGGCGAGCTGGTGGTGATTGAAAGTGGGACGGTTAGGAGCTATCGGTGTGACGGACGGAGGCTGGTTGGGAATATCTGGGAGATGAAGGTTGACATATAGGCGGTGATGCTTGGTATGTGAGTGGAGGTGTTTGATATGTGGGTTGAGGTATTTGATATGTGGGTGGAGGTGTTTGATAGATAAGTGGAGATTTTGGGCCTTGAGCCACCATTACTGTTCCAACATCTTTTTTCTTTGATATGCCGCCTGACTGTAATGCCTTATTTGTGGCCTACGGTGCCTCGAAATTCGTTACCATCCCACTCTTGATTCCTTCTTCGATTCTTTTTCTAAGTTTGATGATGTTAGAGAATTTTTTATTTTTGATAACCATCAACCTTTCATAATATTGCGGATCCTGTGCTTTGATGAAGAATTTGTTCGTCTGTTCTTCATCTAAAGATGCCTTGGCCTTGGCCGCTTCCAACCTCCAACGAGTAGCATACTCATGGAAAGTCCCAGTAGGTTTTTTCTTAAGATTCTAAATATAGAAAATATCCTGTGCATTCTCTGTGGTTAACCTGAACTGGTCCATAAAATTTGATGTTATACTTACCCAATTGTACCATTTCTTGGGATCTTGGCTGATATACTAGGACAAAGCATCCCCAGTAAGACTCCTCATAATAAGTTTCATTCAGATCTTTTCATCTTTCCCAACCCCGACAAGCTTGTGACAATAGGTCCTTAGATAAGCCCTGGAATCACCTGTGCCATCGAACATCTCGAACTTGGGAGGTTTTTACCCCTCAGGCAGTTCCACGTCTGGCTGTATACACAACAATAACAACAACAATAACAACCCAGTATAATCCCACAAGTGGGGTCTGTACAGCCATGTTTTTAATGTGCATGTCCTTCTCGGAGGATTCCGGTGTATAGGAGATTGGTTGGGTAGAGTGAGGTACAGTTTCCACATATATAGGTTGCTTTGATGGGTTCCAGGGACCTGGGTGTAGTAATGGTCATTGGTGGAATTTTAGGGATCGGGAATGGGTGGTGGTGTGTTTTGCGGAGTGTGGTAAGTGGTGGTTGGTGGGTAATAAATTGGTTGATGGTGGTGTTGCGGCGGAGCTAGTAATAGGTTGGGATTCTGGGGTGGAGTTGCGTATTGATTTGGTGTGGGAGGGTTTTGTGGATGTTGGTTTTGCACGCTTTGTGGAGGTGCTGGGTTATTAGTGTTCTGTTGGTTGATGTCAAGGAAATTCAGGGTAAGTGACAAGTTGCCAAGTTGCGAACCTGCTCAAGTTCTCCTTGCAGTTCCAGTATCTTTTTCTCCAGTCTCAACACTAGATCATTTGGGGCCGGAGTACTACAGCCATCTAAGGTTTCTGCATTCTCAATATTCTCCTTTTGGATACCACTTAAGTTGTCCATTTTTTCTTTTCCTCTACCTTTTGTGTTGCTTGGAGGAGGGGGAGGTAGAGGGCCTCTAGATATGGTATGGTACGCTGATGAGTCCAGTATGAGTGAAACAACCTAAGGGGATGGGAATAATCAAAATAAGGAAAAACAAAAAGGTAACAAGTCATTGAGGATTTTGAAATGTTTGAAGTATTTAAACACATATTACGAAAATGTAAATTCGTGTCTTAATTTGGGAGCCTCGTTATGCCCGAGGTAGTCCTAGCGACAAATAGATTTGAAGAACTTTAAATGCCAACAAATGCTTTATTCCATAACATAAAAATAGATGAATCACAAAATGACACCAAGATAAAGAAAATGAGTCACTACTGGCACTTGGCCTTATTACATTTTTAGGAAAAAGCAAATAAATCTAGCTTATTTGGTCCCAGAAGGACCTTCCCCATATTCGATCTTCCGGACTCCATCATATAGATTCCTAGCTCGCGCAGCCCCAACAGCAAGTAGGCTCTAGCCAGATGTCCTCCTTCAGCATTCTGGCAATTTTCAATCCTCTTTATGACTTTACCTTCCAGCTCCACTATTTCTCGCTCTAGATACTCCAGTTTCCTATTGGAAGTGACTGCCATTTCTTTCCATTCCTCAATCAACCTCACATTCCTTTCATGTATTTCCCGGTACTCAGTCTCAGAGTCGTGGACACTCTTGCGCAGCCTGTTGTATTTGACTTGAGCTTCAACTTCTTTATCTATGATTCTATTCCCTCGACCGGCCCTTGGTGTCACCATTTGTAATGACCCGACTCGTTGTTTTGCTTTTTAGAACCCTGTTCCCCTAAATAAAACTTCCTATACTTTCTTTCTCGGATTTATGACCCGCGGTGGTGGTTGGTTCGCGATTTGGAAGAGTTTGGGTTGAAATATGTTCATTTGATTCCTTAGGATTTTCTTAAAAGTGCTAAGTTTGACTTTGGTCAACATTTTGAGAAAACGAACCCGGATTCGTGTTTTGACAATCCCGGAGGGTCCATAGGAAAATATGGACTAGGGCGTATGCTCGGAATTGAATTCTGAAGTTCCTAGCCCAAGTAATGAATTTTTATTAGAAATTGTTGAACTGAGATTCTAAGGATTGAAGGAAACTAATTAATGATTGATCACGTTGGTATTGAGCTCATATGTTGGTTCTGAAGCCCAGTATAGGTCAAATATAACAGTTAAGACTTGCCCACAAAATTTGGTGTCAATCCGAGTAGTTTAAGGGCGTTTCGGCTCGTTAGAGGAAAATTAAGAAGTTCATAAGTTTGATTCAATTGGTTTTAGAGGGTGATTCTTAAATTTAGCATTGTTTCGGGCATTTTGAAGGTTCGAGTAGGTCCGTTTCATGATTTCAGACTTGTCGGTATATTCGGGCGGGGCATGGGAGCCCCAAGCGTCAATCGGACGAGACTCGAGTGAAGTTGGAATTTTTGAGAAGTGCTGAAGCATCTGCTTCTGTCATAACCGCACCTGCGGTAGGTCGACCGCAGGTGCGAGACTGCAGAAGCGGTCCAGCTATCGCAGATACGGCCCAGGGCAGGATAGGCCAAGACCGTATAAGCGGCTTCGAGACCGCAGAAGCAGTCGCAGCCCGCTCTGCCGGTTCCGCAGGTGCGTTTGATTCCTCGCAGAAGCGGGATTGTGGATGCGAAAACTGCTTAGGCAGTGAGGTTCATTTAATACGGGCTCTAAGTCATTTTTTGACACTTTTCACTCCTCCATTGGCGATTTTGGGAGATTTTGAGAGAGGACTTCTACTTTGCATCTTGAGGTACGCTTATCCCACCTATTCTTAGATTAATACTTGTGTTTTAGGTAGATTAAACACTAGGATTAAGGTAAAATCATGGGGTTAGAGCTAGACCTAGGGTTTTAATGAAACTTAGATTTTTCCATGAAATTGGTTATGAAATGAATTTGAAATCATATATTATTGATCCTTAGGTTCTACACGACACTTCCTTCGAAAAATTTCGGAATCCGGACACATGAGCCTGGGGTCGGATTTTAGGAAACTTGTGATAAGGGTTGGAAAATTGTTTAAATAGTTAGAATACGATCTTGTGAGCTTATATTGATTAGTTCCTACCTCGTTTAAATAGTTTTGGATCGTTCGGCTCCGAATTGAGGGCTTGGACTCGTTCTTGGTATTGCAAGTGCACTTTGGAGCGAGGTGAGTCTCCTATCTAACCTTGTAAGAGGGAATTGTGCCCGTAGGTGTAATAATTGAATAAATTGCCACTAAATGCGGGGGCTACATACATACTTGGTGACGAGAGTCTGTGCATAGCTACTATTATGCTTAAGTCCAGGTAATTTAGGACCCTAAAGCATGTTTTATGTGATGTTCTTGTGACTCTATGATTAATCCGAGATTTGCCTAAATCATGTCGAATACGGTAAACGGATCTAATAATTGAAACACTACTTTCTTTCTCCTCTTAAAGAAAAGTTGATAATTTGTGAGTGCTTGCTCTCCTGATGACTATTTTGTCTATCTGTTGTTGTGTTTAAATACATTTGACCGCGTCGCATGTATGATTCGCGAGCGGGGTGATAGATGCATCTATGGTCCTCTAACAATTTGACCGCGTCGCAAAATTGGGTCATGACACCATTCCTTTTATATTGTCCTCTAACCATGCCCGGTAGAGAGGCTCGCACCCTGCATGATACCTGTCTGGATCAATGATGTTCTTCTCCACAATGATGTTGCACTGCCACATGTGCTGAGCTTTACACTTGTAAGGGACGTTGTCGTCTTGGAGGTCTGCCCTGAAATGACTCATATTGACAACCCTTGGTACAACTTGTTTCCCACCTGCTTTCCTCAAAACTCGGATAGGGACATAGGGGTATATCCCTCTCAAAACGATCAGCACCAAGTGCGGAGCATCCCTGGATCTGATGATGAATTTGTCTATTGGGAACCATTCAAACATCCATTGCACCTGTTCTTCGGTCAAATTGCCGAAGAACCCTACCCATTCTTTAGCACTTTCCAGCTGAGCGAACCTGTCTGGAATGTAAGTCATCCGCTTGGGGTGATAGAAGGCAATATGGATGTTCCAAGCCCTTCGTGGAAATTCTTAGTAATAGTGACCCTTTTGGAAATGTTCTAACAACCACAACTGCGACAACAAGTTACAACCCTCAAAATGCTTGACCCCTCTTTGACAGTGATCCAGATCCCTGTAGATGTCGGCTATGATCATGGGGACTATGGTATATGTCTGTCCAATAATCCCTTCCATCAAAGTCTTGGCAACCATGGTCAACCTAGTGTGGATTCTTCCCTTTTTCATTGGTAACACTATCAGGCCTAATAAGCATACAATGAATACAAACACTCTGCGGTGGATGTGACCCAGAGAAGTGAGAGAGATCTCATCATGGTAGGTATAGAAGGACTTGCTATGGCCATACCTATCATACATGTATTCAAAAGGTATGTAATATTCCTTCAAGCACACTAGTTCGGCATTCTTCTTTAGCCCCATCATCTTTAAAAACCCTTTGCTAGTACTATTTTCTGGTACCAATAGCCCGGGACTATCCCAAACCAACCCTGCAAGCCCTCCAATTTCTTCTAGAAGTGGTGTCATTTCTATGTCGTTGAAACGAAACACAGCCCTTTCACAATCCCAGAATAAAGTGGCAGCCTCAATCAACTTGTTGTTTTGCTCAATATCTAGCAAGGATGGCAAGTTACCCAGGTATTTTCTTACATGTTTCTTGTCACTTGAGGAAAGGTCCTCCCATCAATCTAGCAGCAATGGTGGGATGTTGTTAACCGTACTGAATCTGGGGACCTCGTGCCTCATTTTCTGCAAAACAAAGGGGTTAGGCCTCTCTCCACCACCAGACTCGACTATTTATACATTTATGATCAGCATATCAACATTTAGTTCTCCAAATTAATGCACAGAATATGGTTGTGTCCATTGGGATTATGGAAAACGTGATGGACTTTTGGATAAGGCTTATCTTAAAGGATCATTATATGGACAACATATTGATCCGACTAGGTTTGACCATGATGCATGCACAATCTTGACCAGAGTAAGGCTATTATAAGGGCTTTAGACTGGTACCCTCAAGTGGACAACTTGAGGGGGAAGGCACGTAACCATCGACTACATCGTTGATCGACTGGTTTTACCACAAATAAACCTTTCCGAATTTAAGGGTAGTAAATAGGAAGAGCGCAATCACTCATTAAGTGTTGCTATAGGATTTGATACGCACGAGTGGAATATGATGTGGAGCATGATTTATGCAGCAATTAATAAAATGTAGTCAAGTATTTGCACGTAGGAAAAATAAATACAGTATTTAAATAATTGAAAGACATTTACAGGAAAAAGAAAACAAAGAGACATGTCAGTTTCAGGGATAAAGAATCATGAATGCTTAGAAGAAAAACAGACAGTTTAAATTCAAATAAGGGAAAAGGGTACGGGATAAAGCATTCATGGACTAATTCATAAGAATAAGTTCATTATGGTAAGATCCTAAAGGTATCCCCAGCAGAGTTGCCATGTTGTCGCGCCCCCTTTTCCCTCCCCTTTTTACGAGGGAGAAATGTCCGAGTTTCGACATTTGTGGGGGTAATAACTCATTTTCTTTTTGGGAATTGGGTATTTTGAACAATCACCACCTAACCGATTATGGTGAATTAGGTCACCTAGAGCAATTAACTCTTGGATTGGTTTGCATTACCAGAGATTTAGGGTAAGGGCTCAAAATAACCTTGAGGGAAAGGTGTTAGGCACCCCTCTCGGTCTAGCACGGTGGGTCCCGACCGAACTTATACTTATGAATTAGTCTTTTAACAAATAAGTAGTTGAAACGCATAATTTGCAAATAAAGCATATTGGACATTATATGAATTCAGATAATAAGACAACGAATTTGAACAAGTTATATACAAAAGTAAAGTTTTAGGCAAAGGGAATTTAGGAAGAAGGGGTCCTAGGCTGGTTAGACTACAGGATCACCCCCGCAATGCCTGGTAAACACTCCTCAATAAGGGGCTACGTGTGACATTAGTGCGTAGTCATCATATCCATATCTACTTATTCCAACCCCTTAGCGGTTACTAAAGCAAGTATTATTTAAGAGATCTCTATGAGTGTTGTTACCCATCCCTTCTTAATGGTCCTGGAAGAAATCGGGACCTCTACCTATAGGCAGTTCTAGACAGACCCCTAAGGTTTAAAGGGAGAAAATACTAGGCAACAGGCAAGAACAAATAGGACTTTAGCAAATAAAGCAGGAAAGAGCAAATAAGAGGCTCAGTTTTACCTCCACAAATAAGGCATGTAAATAGCAAGACTTAAACACAAATAAGGGCAATATTGTTAAATAGGATCGTAAGACATGATATCTAGGAGAATATCAGAACACATGAGATATGCAGTTTTATTTTATAACTCAGAAGCAGGGGACCTAATCAGTTTGCCTACTGATTTAAGCATGTTAATCATTAATCAGTAAACACAAAGAGGCAGTTTCCAGTCTTATAAGAGTTGATTGCCTAAGGCTTGCCTAGGCATGGGATAGTGCACAGTTGTTACCAGAATCATTAGCAGTTCAGAAGTCATTTTGCCTAAGGGCATGTTGTTCTAGGTGTTACAAAAATACAGAGATTATTACCAATTTGTTTAAAGAAGGATGAGATCGTTTATATTATGTTTCATGCATCACTAGTTTAATTAGGCATAGCTGAGTGAGTATGAATGAGAACCTAAACATGGTATCTAATATGCACACATAAGGTATAGAATGATTTATATGCAAGATTCCTAAAGCAGGATTTCTAAATGCCCAGCATGATTGCAGAATCTCCTAAAGCAGGATTTCTAAATGCATAAAAGGTTACAACATTGTAGAGCATGCTGTCAAGTGTGCAGGAGTAGCAGTTTTATTTTAATTCCATTTATCTTAGAAACAGGATTTCTAAGTAATAGTAAGAATGTCAAAATGAGTTGCTGAAACAATATACATGAAACCTAAAAGCATGGTCTCTAATACATGATATGCTTTGCATATGTTAGTCCTAAACATGGATTATATTGCGTATGTAGGAAATGTAAACCTAAATCATGGTTTCTACCTCATTGATGTCTATAACATGTATAGCTACCCTCATATTTTCACTATCCATTCCCAGTATCTGTTTACAACAAATTATTACAGACCAATATTGCATGAATTACATAAGTAGATAAGAAAAATAAGAAGTTACTCTATAGGGAGCCTGAAAGTAGGCCTAGATTTCCAGAGTGTCCAATGCCAGATTGCCTCACAGCCTTTCACATAATCTGGATGTGTCAGAGTTCCGTAAGGACTTCAAGAGATTTCGGGCAGTGCTCACACCCAGATTTTATAATCATAGTTGAGTAAGTGCAGTGTGGAAGGTACAGCTCTAATGTATCAGAGTTCAGAAGGATCTCATAGGGATCCCTAAGCAGTCACACATTAGCGGTGCAGAACTTAAAACCTAAGAGTAGATGTGAAAGTGCTTGAAAAGATTTAAGTAGGAAAACAGTTTGAAAAGAGACTTGTTTGAAATAGTTTTGTAAAAACAACAGAGATAGTTTTGAAAAGAGAGTAGAGTAATAAGCAACAGTCAAAACACAGCACCCAAAGCAGGTTCATACATAACCAAGGAACATAGAACCAAGGCATGTTCAGCAACCACAAATATGGGTAATGAGATTTGGGGACACATAGTTCACATAGGTAAACACATAGTTACAGGAGCACTTGAGTACAGAATCAACAATATGCTAAAGGGTTAAGGAACTTCAGAATTAATACAGAATCTGGTTACTTAAGGATAGCCAACTACTTTGCACAGAAACCTTAGTAAGGAAGAGTCACATTAGGGTATACTAGAAGGGGGATAACATTTCATAAACATGCTGAGTCTAAGGGTGGGACACATTCAGAATCATGCTGATGAAGCGATGAAATAAACATATTAGTTGCAATTTGAACAATAAAACCATAAGTCAAAGCATACTAGAAACAAGATAAATTGAAGTAATAAAAGAAACATGTTGTTTTGAAACTTTGAATTGATTAAAGAGATAGTAAACACAAAGTGAAGAATAAGAGAGCACAATAATTAGCCTTGGCTTGCAGCCGGCTAACTTAGAGTAACACAAAGAGAAAGTAGAAAGTTTTGAGTGTGAGAGAGAGAGCTTTTTAACCAATGTATTTGTGTCGTTAATGAAAGAGCAGGGTACTTATAGTTTTAAAACCAGGAAGCACACAAGGCATGAATCATAGTTCAGCAGTAAGGAAGAACCAAATCAGCATAGGTACTTCCCTTAATTAAGGAGTTAAAATTCAAACGGTAATAAGCAGTGATAAATAAGGAAGAAATCATGTAAGACTGAACATGACACATAAGGAAATAAGCATAGTACAGAGCATGTAATAGAGGCAAGGTTCGACAAATTCTAATTAAGAAAAATCTCTAAGAATCAATTTGACAGCATAATCAACAACAAAATAAGGCAAGAAAATATTTAGAGGTTGAAATCAGTAGGGAACAGGGTATACTAATCACAAGAAATCAGGGATTCCATTAGAAGGTAACACTGACCAAAGAAAAGTATCACAACTGAACGAAGCAACATAACACAAACAAGAATAGTGTAAAAAATCACATAAATCCGGGATTCAAAGTAAGGGATGGTATTGATGAGAGGAAATAACCACAAATTTTCTAGGAATAAACACATAATAGGCAGGAATAGTCGAAGTCAAAAAACCTAACAAGCAAACATAGGGTAAAGATCACATAATCACAGAATGTTCATGAGAAACATACAAGTTAGTTGAACATATTATCAAAAAAAACTCAGAAACCCAGGATTAAAACTAGGAAATTTAGGGTTTTCAAAATAATAACTCAGATAAAAGGAGAAAGCTTGAATAAACATTTAAACATGTCAAAAATCATAGATTAATACCAAAAATCAGAAGAAAACGCATTTTGAGAAAGGGGTTACGAACCCTAGTTGAAGATGATGAGTCGTTTTAGGAAAAACAAAAAATCTTTAAGGAAAACTGCAAAATAACTCATAATATGCCCATATCTATTATAGATCTAAGAAAATTCAGAGTTAGCGTTTCATAGAGATAGCCCAGAGAGAAAGAGAACCGGCCTAGAAACCACAGGTTCTAGCTGGAGATGGTAGAATCTTACTCGGACAACCATGGACGGCCTGAGAATGACATAAAAACCATGGGAGGTGAGTGAACCGCCTTCTAGTTCCTTTGAGGACCTCAAGGAAGAAACAACCAGCATAGGAAGAGAGCCTTTGGGGCTGGGGATGGTGGTGAGACCACCATGGTTAATGGTGAGCCAACGGCCAGTGAGAGGAGCTTAAGGTTTAGCAGAGAGAGCCTGAGAGAGATGAGAGATGTAACGGCGGAGAGTGATGATAGAATAAGGGTTTGGGGGGGTAGACTATTAGGTTAATTATGGTAAGGGAGATCTGGACCGTTGATTTGAATTGATCAACGGTCCAGATAGAACCAGGGATTGGGTCGGGTAATTTTGATGGATTGGGCCTGGGATTTGGGCTGTTTTAATTGGGTTGGGGTCTGATTCAATTAGGCTAGAATTGAAATGAAATTGGCTATTTGTTAAATACCCAATTAAATTAAATAAAACAATTTACAAAAATAGCTGATAATTGTAAAAAAATGAATTTCATGCATAGAAAATAGTTGAAAATAATTACTTAGTATTTTTTAAAATACTAATGATTAATTTCCGGTCAAAAATAGTATAAAATCACATGCTTGGGCTATAATTGCAAAGTTATTGCAATTATAGCCAAACGATACCAATTTGGCTAATTATGAAATAATTTGGTTTACATAGGACCATAAATAATAAATTAAATCAAGAAATTCTTTTGAAATCATTTGTAATGCCATTTTGTAATTATTTGTTGGAAATAAAATGCTGGGTAAATTAATAAAAATATAGGAAAATTATGGAAAAATACCAATTGCTATTAATGCATGATTTTGAAGGTATATATGCAATTTTAAAATATTTTAGGGAAAAATTGGGTATCAACAGCATTTAGTTACCCGCCCGGTGCGCATACTTGAGCTTGGACTGAGACTTCACGGTGAGCTGCCCCCTTTCGAGTCGTTCATCAGCATGCTGGAGTTTCTCATTTATTTATGCCTGTCTATTCTGTTTCAGATAGTAGGATAGTCATCTTTTGTATATTGTTCTAGTTGCCCACACACTAGTGACACTAGATCTTCACATATTAGTAGACTTAATTTTTGGGTTGTATTTCTACGGATATGAATTCTTCTAGTGGTTTTCGTTTTGCTTACCTTAAAAATTCGTTATTTATCAAATGCTTTGAATTTAAGTAAAGTTAGATGTTGGAATTGTTTAATAAAATGGAAATTCACTAGTTAATCGGTGTCGGCTTGCCTAATAGCGGTGTTGCGCGCCATCACGACCTATAATGGAATTAGGGTCGTGATAGTATGGTATCAGAGCACTAGGTTCACGTAGGTCTCACAAGTCATGGGCAGACCTAATAGAGTCTTGTGAATCGGTAAGGAGACGTCTGTACTTATCTTCGAGAGGCTATAGGGTGTTAGGAAACAACTATTTATTTATCTTCTATCGTGCAGTTGGTAGTATACTAAGTTTCTTTCTTCTATTCTCTCACATATGGTGAGGACGCGTACAATAGATGTTCCGGACCTGGGAGGAGCTGTTCCCTCCATTGCTAGAGGCAGAGGTCAGGGGAGGGCACCGACCCGAGGCAGGGGACGAGGACGTCCCAGAGTTGTCCCAGTTGTACCACCGGCAGATCCAGTAGAGGATCCCATCATTGAGGACCAGGGTGAGGTGCCCGCAGTAGAACCCGCCCCGACTGATTTCATGACAGCATCAGGCTTTCAGTGGGTCATGGGCCGTATGTTGTCGTTCATGGACTCTATGGCCCAGGATGATTTATTTCTAGCGGACCCAGCCATATCTCAGTCGGGAGGGGGAACACAAACCCCTATTGCCCAGGCTCCTGGGCATGCAGCTACAGTGTATCAGACTCCGGGTGCACTACCCGTGGATGGGCCCAGCCAGTTATAGCAGTGGCACATGAGCCCAGACCAGTTGCGGACAGTGATCCACATAAGTTATTGGATGGATGGACTAGGCTACACCCTTCTGTCTTCGGAGGTGAGCGTCATGAGGATGTTCAGGATTTCATTGATAGGTGCAGGGATAAACTACACAACATAAGGATATTGGAGTCTCATGGGGTTGACTTCACTACCTTCAGCTGGATAGCAGGGCCCATAGGTGGTGGCAGTCATACATTCTTGGCAGACCAACGGGTTCCCCTACCATGTCTTGGGGCTAGTTCACACAACTTTCTTGGATAGGTATATTCCATCCTCCGAGAGGGAAGAATTGCGGTATCAGTTTAAGAAGCTTGAGTAGGGTCAGATGTCAATGACTGACTATGAGGCGAGGTTTTCTGAGATGTCTCTCTATGCACTTATGATACTTCCTACGGACGCAGAGAGAGAGTGGAGGTTTTTTGCGGGACTGCACTCCGGCATTAGGGCCAATATGGTCTGAGAGGTTGAGATGAGGACTTCTTATCAGCTAGTAATGGAGATTTCTTGGAGGATTGATGGCTACCGTTAGAGGGTTAGAGAGTAGATATAGTAAGACAAAAGAGCCCGTTTCTCTGGAGAGTTTAAAGGTGCCCCGGCTAGAGGCAGAGGTCAGTTTGGGAGGAGTCAGCCTAGAACGCCCCCATATTCAGCACCACCACCACCTCGAGATACTCCAGTGTGCCTCTATTTCAGTGCCATACTAGTGAGCTCTTACTGCCCATCAAGTTACCAGTGTTCTTCCAGCTTCTATATTAGTGCCATGCTGGAGATTTCATACCGCCCACTGGCTATTCAGGCTTTTTCCCGTGGGTCTACATGCCATCAGGGTCAGATATCAGGGAACATGTCACCGCATCGAGGGGAGGTCAGTTTGATGATAGGCTATAATTGCGTATTTTAGTCGATTATTACACTCTAATTTACTATACTTTAGTTGAGTTTGCGCTTTGATCAATAGTGTTTTGCACTAAGTGTGTGTTTTATACCTTGCAGGAGTGATTCCGAGCTATGTAGATGTTATAAAATGAATTCAAGTGATTTGGAGCTTTGAAGTCTGAGTAAAAACCTAATGAATTAATCTGGGATCATATTCGGGGATCAACGGATGATAGAGCAACGAAACGAAGAATCGAGTAGGCATATTGCGCAATGTCTAGTAAAATACACATAACTTTTAGCTCAGAACTCTACTTGGGCTATACAATATTTGGTTAAAATCAAACTCAAAGGGATACAACTTTCGTGTTTTACGTTTTTCCAAATTCCAAATGAAACAGGGTGAAAAAGCACGAAATAGTAGACTTGCCGAATATCGCGCCCGGACCGTGACCGCAAACGTCTAGGCCTGGAAACTTGTCATTTTTCGCATAGGATAAGGTATAATTGTTTGTGCCCGACCCTACTTGGTATATATACATGGAAAAGCGGTATTTTGAGGAGGTTGGACATACTTTTGACACAGATTCGACCTAAGGAGGCAGAGACACAATAGGAGCAAGGCGGGGAATTCTTCTACGAGTTTTCCCTTCCTCTTCTTATTTTTTCATTGTTGGTTATGACTTTTAGTATCTAGTTTTACATACTATTATGAATAGCTAATTTGTTATCTAGGTTTTTTATGGAACCTTTTGTACAATAAATTCTTGTTATGTTTTTATGTAATTGAGCCGTTGGATTTCTCTACTTGTTCAACTAAGTGTTTATTGTTGTTGATTGAATGGCCATCGATTGGCTGTGCCTATTTATTATGTGTTACTTAAGAAAGGATACATATTTAGGTGGTTGTTGAAAAATGTCACTTCTAATGTATGTGAGAAATCAATTGTAACAGCCCAGCCCACTAGTGATATTGTCTGCTCTGGGCCTAGGCCCTCACGGGTTTAAAATGCATCACTAGGGTCTAAGGATTGTTAACTTATATACCCAACATCCCTCTTGTGTTTTGCCGGTGTAGGACTCTGTCTATAGTCTGGGGCATTACATACCCCCTCTTATGAACTCAGCTTCCTCGTTGAGGTTTGCCCCACCGCATAGGATTCGCCTAGACTCAGCACTGAACTCTGATCTGACCCACCATCGGCAAGGCTGACACAAGAGTGGCTCTGATACCATTTGTAATAGCCCAGCCCACTAGTGGTATTGTCCGCTCTAAGCCTAGGCCCTCACAGGTTTAAAATGCATCACTAGGGTCTAAGGCTTGTTAACTTACATACACCCCTTCTTATGTAACGCCCCAGACTATAGACAGAGTATATAAGTTAACAACAGGGATACTGGGTATATAAGTTAACAAGCCTTAGACCCTAGTGACACGTTTTAAACCCGTGAGGGCCTAGGCCCAGAGCGGACAATATCACTAGCGGGATGGGTTGTTACATCAATACAACGACTTTAAATGTAGGTTTAGAAATAACAAAGCCTTGACGTGGTCATAAGGAGCGGTTAGATAAAGTCAAGTAGCGTAGTTCAAAAGAATATGTCTAGTAAATTGTTATAGCTGCTCAAGAGAGAATTACGACACCTAAAGTGCTCACAATCAGTAGAGAATACATATGCAAAAATTTTGGGAACATAGCGGGAAGGATTCCAACATTTGGGGAAATCATAACTTTATGCCTCCTTAATTTAGTCTCCAACCCTTTGTCTTGTTAGTTGATAATTTTACCGCTTTGTAGTATTTGCTAGTTAATTAGTTAGAAATATAAATCTCAATCTTTATAATTTAGAAAATTCTTCAAACTTGTCTTCTTAGTGATATTAAACAGATATAACTAAGCCATAGTTCTTTGTGGGATTTGACTCCGGACTTTTAGATCGAATTATATTTGCAGCGACCGCTTATCCTTTTTAGGACTACAGTTGGGCGTGATCAGTAGTGGAAATTTCTCAGAGGATTGAGGGCTACCGTTAGAGGGGTAGAGAGCAGATGTAGTAAGACAAGAGGGCCCGTTTCTCTGGAGAGTTTAGAGGTTCCCTGGCTAGAGACAGAGGTTAGTTTGGGAGGATTCAATCTAGCAGACCCCCATATTCAGCACCACCACCTCCTCGAGGTACTCCATCGCGCCCCTATTTCAGTGTCATACTAGAGATCTCTTACCGACCATCAGGTTACTAGGGTTCTTCCAACTTCTATATTAGTGCCAAGGCGGAGAGTTCATACCGCCCACCGGCTATTCAGGCTTCTTCTAGTGGGTCTACATGCCATCAAGGTCAGATATCAAGGCATCATATCAACGCACTTATGGGCTGTTTCAAGTGCGGAGATCTCGATCACATGAGGAGATACTGCCCCAGGCTTCGGGGCAAGGTAGTGCAGCAGGGTCAACAGCCCATGATTACAGCACCGGCTATACATCCACGTAGAGGCGGAGGACAGACTAGTAGGGGTCGTCCTAAGATGGAAGACAGGCAGGGAGAGGTCAACCAACTACTATTTTGTCAGGCAGTGGCTAGCCAACCATCGCTTTAACCAGATTCTATGTTTTTTTGGCCAGACCAGATGCATTGGCTTCAGATGTTGTGATCACAGGTATTATTTCCATCTGCAGTAGGGATTCTTCAGTACTATTTGATCCAGGGTCTATTAATTCATATGTATCATCTCTGTTTGCTCATTTCCTGGATATTCCTCATGAGTCCTTGGGTACTCCTATTTATGTGTCCACTTCTGTGGGTTATTCTATGGTTGTAGATCAGATTTATGGTTTTGGATAGGAGTTATCGGTCCTGTGTGGTCACATTTTGTGGTTACAAGACTAGAGTGGACCTTCTGTTACTTGCTATGACCGACTTTGAGGTCATCTTAGGTATGAACCGGTTATCCCCATATCACGTCATCCTTGATTGTCATGCCAAGACCATTACTTTAACAATGCCAGAGTTGCCGAGGTTGGAGTGGAAAGGTTCCTCCGTTAGTATATCTAGCCGGTGTTGGTACCCAATTTTTTCTTATATATTTTTAATATGCATAAATACCTTCAAAACAACATATATATGCACATATAAGCATGCACAAGGTTTTTATAATTTTTTCCATAATTTTAAGGATTTAAATTGATTTATTTTCTCCCCTTTTATTCATAAAATCCCCAATATTAATTTCCAAAATTATTGTTATAATGATTTAATCATTTAGTTCTATACTTATGCTAAAATATGGCTAATATATTTTTCATGTATTTTTATAATTACATTTAGTATTTTTAAAGCTAAATTGCATATAATTGCAAGATTAGCCTATTTTAAGGTATAATTATATTTTATATGCGTAAAATTACTCCCTATATTTTTAAAATAATAATTATGTATTTTAAATCATTTTGGAACATTAAATTATTTTCCAAAAATTACTTACTATTTATTATAAATTAAAATAGGAAAAATTGGCTTTCAATTTTAGCCAAATTGGACCCAATCCCCAGCCCAATTTCCTACCTAATTAACCCGACCCAGACCCTACAAACTCCTACCTAAACCTGGAACCCATCTACCTGTTCAAATCCTGACTGTTGATCTCCCAGATCAACGGTCCAAATGATCCCTTTCCTTTTTTAATTCATACAACCCCCTAACCCTAGGTCATTTCTAAAATCTGCCGCCTTCAGATGCTCTCATCTCTCTCTTCTCTCTCAACCTAACCCTAATCATTCTTCAACCACTACCTCATTCTCCGATCATCTCCGGCGACCACCTTTCAACCCCAAGCCTTCAATGGTCCATTTATCGCCTTGCTCATTATCTCTGAGGACTTCAAGGGCCCTGGGCCATGCTGATTTGTATCTAGGGTTTTTGGTTTGGTTGTTCTCAGCTTCTCCGGTGTGGATTTGGACAAAATCACATCACATATGTTACGATCTTTGAAGTTTACAACAGGTTCTTCCGTTTCTATTTGGGTTTCCTTTGAAATCCTAACTCTCGTTTGAATCTCTTAGATCTATGCTATTTTTCATGCTTTAAGTTTGTTTCTTCCTATGTTTTGCACTATTCTCGAACTTCTTCTGAATGATCCTTAACTTTAAACCATTTTACTTTCTTTAAAATTAGGGTTTCTCGGAGTTTCTTCTACACTTGTTTTAACCGATCTTTCTTTATGTTTAAACCTCTTTCCTCACATATCTTGACTGATTTTGTGTTCCTAATGCTTTTTAAACTTGACACTATTAAAATCCCTAATTTCTTAGATCTTCTTTGTTTTGTTCTGTGTGTTAGCATGACTACTGGATTTTGTTAAGTTTATGCGGTTACCATGCTTCGAATGGGTTTTCTACTAGGTCTTTAGCATACTTGCATCACCTCTATGTGACTGTTGTTCATCTTGATTTGTTCCTCTCTTGCTTCTTTCTATCAATATGACTGACCTTGCATGTTCACTACGTTTATTTGCTCTTCTCTATTTATATGTTGAAGTATATAATCATAATCCTTTCTTGATTTGATTCTGATTCCCTTAATTGGTGGTCTGATTGAAAGGTTTTCTCTTAAAACCCTAAAATTCTACTCATCTGTTTATATTGACTAAGTCATTACCTTATTTGTTGTGGTACTTGGTTTTTACTGAATCATTCCTTAATCGAGGCTTTCTGAACCTAGTCCTAATTGACTACGCTATGCTTGTTGAACCTTAATTCCTTCCTTATTTAGTCATGTACTGATTTTTTTTCTTGCCTTATATGATACTGAATCCTCCCGTTTGATATGATTCCCTTAACTTAAGGAGTACTTGCCTTAATTTCTGACTGACTGATTCAGAGTTCCTTAATTACCATGCCACTATGATTCTTACCTTATTTTACTACCTACTTTCAACTATAAGTACTCTAGTCTTTCATTAACACAAAGATGAACACTTGGTTTGAAAAAATATCTCTCTTACTAAAAATCTCTGCTCTCTTGTGCTATTTGCTATTGTTAGCCGGTTGCAAGCCAAGGCTAACCATTTGTACTCTATTGTTCTTTCATTCTGGTTACTTCTCTCTTCACTGGTATGTCCTAGTTTAAATTTAAAGTTCCAACAACAACATGTTTCTCTTATTGTTTCAGTTTCTCTTATTTCTAGTTTGCTTCTACTTGTGGTTCTGTTGTGAAATCTATAATTCGGAGTTACATTATCAACATGTTATTATGTCTTTCCCCTTTCTTGAGATTAGTACATTCCCCTTATGTATGTTTCTAAGCATGCCTTACTAATTGTCTTTTACTTACTGTGTACTTACCATCCTATGAGTCCCCAAATCCTATCATCCCTCTATGTGTTTGTGTTCTTTATGAATGGTTTGTGACTATGCCAGTATCAGCTGTTTCTGAGCATGTCTAAACCATTCCTAAGATCCTTGTTAGGTTATGTGTTTACAGCCAAATGTCTATATGTACCAAACCCTTGACCCCTGTGTGACTACTAAATTGACTTGGTTCTATGAACTAGCTGTGTATGAGCCTATCCTGAGGTGCTTGAACTTTGTTTACTACTCCAATCTCTTTTCAAACAATCTTTGTTGCTTTACTATTTACTTTCAAAATAGACTTTCTAATACAGTCTTTTAATAAACCTTTTTCAACGTGTGTCCTTCACTTTCACTTTGCTCTTAGTCAATAAGTTCAGCCCCCTCTAGTATGTGTACTGCCTTGGGATCCTCTTGAGAGCCCTCTGAATTTTTCCACACTGAGGTTGGCCTTTCCATACTACACTGGTTCAATTCTTGGTTGCTAAGTCTAGGTGTAAGCATTGCTCAGGGTCCTTGAGACCCTTAGGGAATTTTGATGCACCTAGACTATGATTTGTCTATGGAATTTAGGCTTATGAGACCATTGTAGACTTTGGGAAACTTGGGCCTAATTGAAGGCTCCCTATAGAATAGCGTCTTGATTTTCTATTTTACTTATGTAATTTATTCATTGGCCTGCAATAATTTATAAACAAATATTTGGGGTATTTAGTAAAACAGGGTGGGTAGATGCATACTTTCTGGGTAATACGGGTAGAGATCCTGCTCTTAGGACATTGTTCTTAAAGTCTGATTGCTTACTTAAAATAGAAAACATGCTCATAGGTTTACTCTTTAATCTGTTTGTTTGGCCTAATAGAAAACATGTTCATAGGCTTTAATTTTGAAATCTAATTACTTTATCTAATAGAAATCATGCCTATAGGATTTCATTATTAAATTTTTTTGCTCATAAAGTAGAAACCATGTCTATAAGGTTTTGTATTCTATCACGTTTAGAAATCATGCTTATACGTCCCAAGCAATCGTGTCTTAAAATCAGTCCAATAATAGATGCCATGCCTATAGGTTTTGATCCAATTTCAGTCACAACGAGTATTTACGTATGCTTTTATGCCTGTAAATTGTTCACAATCAGTACTACACCTAGATATCATGCCTATAGGGATCTCTACTCGCAATACTGTCTGATAATTTAATTTAGTCTGACAAGTCAACTTCATTATGCCTAGTTCTTTTAAACTGATCTTATTAAGTATTAAGCATTTCCTAAAACAAGTTCTTTCAAAACTGCATCAACCTCATTAGATATCATGCCTATAGGTATCAAAAGGAGTCTATTTCAAAATTTGTTTGTTTCTACATTAACATAGACACCAGTATTCCGCATATAGGCAAGACTTAGGGCATTTTTTTGAAATTGCATTTCTTTGAAACTATCTCTATCGCTTAACGTTTCTAATAGGCTTTTGAAAGGAGTCCCTAGGAAAATACTAAGTTATAACTTCTGAGTAAAAAAGTTTTGTCCATTTTTGCATATTCACTTAAATACCCTGCTTTAGGACATTGATTAATAACGACCTTAACTGTGTCTGAGTCGTGCTACTTGTGTGTTTTGTTTGCGAAGGAACTCTGAGCCTCTTTGATGGGTTTTCAGTGACTTAGCCTTATGCTTCTTATATTTTGATGATCTAACAAACTTGTTGTGAAGAACCAGATAGAGAACCTTGTCTCACAAGATACATATCTCATGTGAACTGTTCGAAGTCAGAAAATCAGCGAATGGATGAACAACCACAGGGAGGAACACAACAGGGACCCGATGCGTAGGTCCCTTAGAGTTCTCTGACAAAAGAACAAGTCAGTGACTGTACGCAATCAATATAAAGAGAAACACAACAGGGACCTGCTCCCTTGGGGTTCTCTGATAGAAGTACAGGTCAAGTGCACAGCTGGAACGTAGTACAAGAAAGTGACCATATGTCAACTTTTACAGAAGAGGAACACAACCAGGACCTAGTCTGTTGGTGTGTCCTAACAGAAGTACAAAGTCCACTATCCAGCTGGAACGCAACTGCCCAAAAGTGGCTGTGCAGATAGTGCAGCAGTCACTTCTCACTGGGAAGAAGTACACCAAGAGTTGACATCACTATCTATTGTGATATATTTTGTGATAAAACAACTTGGTGCAAGACACACCATTTTTTATGCATTCAGTGATACTGGCAAAAGAAGAAAAAGCATTCATCCTGCATTGAGGTCACTGGTGTGTCAAGAACAAGAAGACAACTCCACTAAGGATCGGCTTTTAACCCAGTCTTATGTACGTCCATAGTTGAGTTGTAATCTTGTTTATTATTCTACATTGTAATTCCTAGTTTGCTTTTTTAGAAGCGTTGTCTTAGGAACAAACCAAATTCGTAAACTTTAGAGTTTATGTTGTGACTAAGAATAGTCATAAGTTAAATCCTCTGTAGCTAGGAGAGTTATAGAGTGGCTTGTGGTGGTGCATCACAAGTTAGTTTGAAGTCTTTGCAATAGGGCATTTACAAAGTGGCTTGTAATAAGTAGATTACAAGTTAGTTGAGTTTAAAGCCTACAGGTGTAGGTCGTGGTTTTTCGATCCCCTTGTGTGGGATTTTTCCACGTAGAAAATCTCTGGCCTTCTTTACATTCAGTCATTACTGCATTCTACATATTATCTAATAGAGGACCAGGTACTCTATAGTTTGGTGGACTCATATAAGATATCAATTGGTATCAGAGCAGGTTTCTCCTATCATGCTAACACCTAGGAGGAATCCTCAATGGCTGCTCCACCAAGCTTTGAAGGACAATCAACCTATAGACCTCCCAGATTCAATGGTCAATACTATGGGTGGTAGAAGACCAGGATGCATGATTTTATTATGGTAGAAGATTTAGAGCTATGGGACATCATTTGTGATGGTCCACATGTTCCCATGAAAAATCTTAAAGAAACAAGACCATTGGTTCCCAAAGGGAGAAGAGAGTACAGCGACATTGATAGAAAAGATGTAGAAAAGAACTATCGTGCCAAGAAAATCTTGATGTGTGGCATAGAAACTGATGAGTACAACAGAGTATCAACTTGTGATACTGCCAAAGAAATATGGGAAGCCTTACAAACTGCACACGAAGGAACCACTCAAGTCAAACAATCCAAGATCGACATGCTCACCTTTGAATACGAGCTCTTCAGGATGAAGGATGATGAGTCCATACAAGATATGCACACCAGATTCACCTCCATCATAAATGAGCTTCACTCACTTGGAGATGTCATTCCTAGAAACAAGCTTGTAAGGAAAATTCTCAGTGTTCTACCTGGGTCTTGGGAGAGTAAGGTAAATGCCATCAGGAAGCTAAAGATCTACAAACCCTGACCATGGATAAGTTGATTGGTAATCTAAAAACATACGAGATGAAAAGAAAGAAAGACAATGAAAGAAGAGAGCCTAAGAAGGAAAAGAACCTGGTGCTTAAAGCTGAAAGGAGTGATTCAAGTGATGAAGATAGTGACATGGCCTATCTTACTAAGAGATTCCAAAAAATTGTTCGAAGAAATGGTGGCATACCAAAGTGGGGAAATTCAAGTAAAATAAGGAACAACGATCTCTGTCACGGATTTGGAAAGTCATGTCATTTCATCAAAAACTTTCCACTCGCGAAACAGGAGCAGTACAAGCAAAATCCTGACAATGCAGGAAAAAAGAATCTGGTTCCAAAGAAAAGATTCAATCGAAAAAGTTTTGCAGACAATATCGTTAAGCAGGCTCTTGCTGCTTGGGGAGACTCCCAAAGTGAATCTGAAAGGGAATCGAATGCAGAAAATAGTTCCATGATGGCAATGGAAACTGAAGCAACAAAGTACGATTCACTTTTCGCGTTGATGGCTCAGTCAGATGATGATGATGAAGACGATGAGGTAAACTTCAGGGATATTCAGAGAAATCTGAAATCCTATTCTTTTAAGAAACTAACGTCTTTATCAAATGTCTTAATGGATGCTTATCATAGTCTTGTAAATGATAAGGAGATCCTGACCATGGAACTGAGAGAGGCCGGACAATCTAGAGATTATCTAGTGGTTTGTGTAGTGGACTTAAATGAGACCATAGCTAATCTTGAACTAGAAAAGGAGGCCCTGAATGAAAAAATAAATAGTGTGGAGAATGAGAGAGACGATCTGATGGTAGTAGTTGTTGATCTAAAAGAAACAATAGAAGGTCTTAGCAATAAGAAACATACTTTAGAAGAAACAATTCCCTCTACTGAAGAGGAAAGGGATGACCTTCTAGTGATATGCGCTGATCTAGAGAAAACCATTGAGGGACTCAATAGAGAACATAGAAATGTAAGTCTTAGGAAAGGAAGGAAGTAGCCAGTGAGCCGCACATCTTGCTGGAAAAAGAGTTAACTGTTGTAAAAACCAGTCTTTGCAGTGAACTCGAGAGGAATCAGCAACTCCAAGCTGAGTTGGAGAAAGTAAGAAATGATCTTGAAAAATCCTTGAAATGGACTTGGTCCTCAGATGTTGTTACTGCCATGTATCTCAACAATAGTGGGAACAAGTAGGGCATCGGGTTCCAAAGGGAGAAAACTCCCTACAACCCACACAACAAATATGTCACTGTACCTGATAACTAGCAATGTACCCACTACGAAAAAAATGGGCATTTTAAAGAAAATTGCCAGGTCAGGGTTCAGTCTGCTCAGAAGAACAAAGCGTTCACTGATAGAGTGACTACTAGCAAAGGAACAGGTACCACTCGCAAAAAGCGGATGCTGCCTGCGTGGACTAGGAAATTCCTCATTCATCCTTTTTATAGTAACAAGGGACCTAAACTAGTTTGGGTCCCTAAATCTAACCCATGATGTGCATATGCAGGGAGCAGTGAGAGGAAGCAAACTGCGATAGACTATGGATAATGAATGCTTTAATGCCTAAAGCACGCAGCTGAAAACATCATGATAGGGGTGTTCATGGTTCGGATTTTCCTTAAAAATAAACCAAACCAAGTAAGTCGGTTTTTAAAATATTAGAACCAAACCAAACCAATTAAGTCGGTTTTTTCTCAATTCAATTTATGTCGGGTTTTGTCGGTTTTTCGGTTATTTGCCATTTTTTTCTGAAATATAAGACATACACTGTAACGACCTGACTGGTCGTTTGCCTTTTTAGAACCCTATTCACCCAAATAAAACTCTTCGTGCTCACTTTAACTAATTTACGACCTGCGGGGATGGTTGGTTCGGGATTTAGAAGAGTTTGGATTGAAATATTCACATTTAACTCTTTAGGATTTTCTTAAAAAGCTAAGTTTGACTTTGGCCAACATTTTGGACAAACAGGCCCGGATTCATGTTTTGATGGTTCTGGAGGGTCCGCGGGAAAATATGGGACCTGGGTGTATGCCCGGAATTGAATTTCGAGGTCCCTAGCCCGAGTAATAAATTTTTGTTAGAAATTATTAATCTGAAATATTAAGAATTTAAAGAAACTAACTAATGATTGATTTCATGGGTATCAGGCTCGTACGTTGGTTACGAAGCCTAGTACAAGTCCGAAATACCATTTAAGACCAACTCGTAAAATTTGGCATCAATGTGAGTAGTTTAAGGGCGTTTTGGCCCGTTGGAGGAAAATTAAGAACTTGAAGTTCATAAGTTTGGTTCGTTTGGTTTTAAGGGTGTGATTCCTAGATTTAGCATTGTTTCGGGTGGTCCGAAGGTTCGAGTAGGTCATCTCGTGATTTCAGACTTGTCGGTATGTTCGGGAGCCCCGAGCGTCAATCGGACGAGGCTCGAGTAAAGTGAAAATTTTTGAGAAGAGCTGAAGTTTGTTGCTTCTGTGATAACCGCACCTGCGGTTGGTGGATCGCAGGTGCGAGACCGCATAAGCGGTCCTTTAATCACAGAAGTGGCCTAGGACAGGGTAGGCTAGGAACCGCAGATGCAGCCTCGAGACCGCATAAGCGGTCCCAGCTCTTTTGCCCCATTTCGCAGATGCGGTCCATTCCTCGCAGATGCGGTCCCCTGACCGCAGAAGCGGAAATCAATGAAGTAGTGAGGTTCATTTAATATGAGTTCCAAACCAATTTTTGACACTTTTCACTCCTCCATTGGCGATTTTAGAGCTCTTAAGAGAAAACCTTCACCAATCATCTTAAGGTAAGTTAGTCCTACCCATTTCTAGTTTATTACTTATGTCTTAGGTAGATTAAACACTAGTATTAAGGTGAAATCATGGGGTTAAAGCAAAAACTTAAGGTTTTAATAAAAGTAAGATTTAACCACAAAAATTTTTATGGAATAAATTAGAAATCATATATTGTTGATCCTTAGGATGTAGAGAACAACTTCCTTCGAAAAATCTCGGAATCCGGGCCCGGGGTCGGATTTTAGGAAACTTGTGTTAAGGGTTGGGAAATTTCTAAAATAGCTAGAATTCGATCTTGTGAATCTATATTGATTAGTTCTTACTTTGTTTAACTAGTTTGAAATCGTTCGGCTCCGAATTGAGGACTTGGACTCGCTCTTTGTATTGGAAGTGCACTTTGGAGAAAGGTGAGTCTCCTTTCTAACCTTGTAAGAGGGAAGTCCCCGTATGTATAATAATTGAATTAATTCCCATTATATGTGAGGGCTACGTACGTACTAGGTGACGAGAGTCCGTGTGTAGCGGATATTATGTTAAGTCCGGGTAGTCTAGGACCCATAAGCATGCTCTACGTGATATTTTTGCAGCTTGATGATGAATTCGGATTTGTATAAACTATTTTGATTAAGGTAAATAAGACTAGTGAAGGAACCTTATCCTATTTGGTCTTTTAAAACAGAATATTGGGCATTCCTGTGAATAACTACTCCTCAGATATATATTATTGTTTGCTTGTTGATGAACTTATTTATATTTAATCGTGTCGCACGGGTGATTCGCGAGCGGGGTAATAGATGCATCTATTGTTCGAACCGTTCGACCCTCGGCATTGCACAATTTACTTTTATGTTGGATCGGGCCGTACGTCCCACGGTGTTACTTGCGCATGTTTTGCTTAGTATTTATCTGAGGATTGAATTTCTTATATGCTTGAAATATAGTGAATATCCATGATAATACTTGGGAAAGAACTGTTATTCCATGATTATTAAATGCTAACAACTTGTGCTATCCATGCTTATTATTAATTCTTCTCACATTATTTGACCCTAGTAAGTATTAGGTCGACCTCTCGTCTCTACTTCTTCGAGATTAGACGGGATACTTAATGGGTACATATTGTTTATGTACTCATACTACACTTCTGTACTTAATTGTATAGGGTCTGAGGCAGGTGTTTCTGGCTATCAGTCTGGTGCGCATCTCTGAGAGGACTCGAGACTTCTACGGTGAGCTGCTTCCCTTCCATGCCGTTCAGTAGCCTGAAGAAGTCTTTCTTATGTATTTTTGTTGTTGTCTATTCTGTTTCGGACAGTAAGATAGTGTGATTCTTTTGTATGTTCTTTTAGTTGTCCACAGCTTGTGACACCAGGTCTTAGCACACACATTGGTAGACTGTCTTATTTTGGGGTTGTATGATTATCATGACTTTACTAATCGTTTCTGATTTTATTTCAACTTAAAGAATTATTTCAACTATTTTGGGGTAAAGGTAAATGAAAATTTAGTTAGTATTTTTCGCGTTGGATTGACCGGCAATGGTGTTAGGCGCCATCACGACCTATTGTGGAAATGAGTCGTGATAACATGGTATCAGAGCACTATGTTCACATAGGTCTCACGAGTCATGGGAAAACCTAATTGAGTCTTGTAGATCGGTACGGAGACGTCTGTATTTATCTTCGAGGGGCTATAGGGTATTAGGAAGAACTACTCTTTATTCATTCCTATCGTACATTGGTTGGTGTACTAAATTTCCCTCTTCTATTCTCTCACAGATGGTGAGGACACACACGGCTTATGTTCCAGACCTGGAAGGATCTGCTCCCCCCGTTGCTCGAGGCCGAGGTAGAGGCTGGGGGAGGGCACCGGCCCGTGGTAGGGGATGAGGGCATCCTAGAGTTATTCCAGTAGTACCAACAGCAGATCTTATGGGAGATCCTATTATCGAGGAGCAGGGCGAGGTGCCCGTGGCTGAGCCCACCCCAGCAGACTTTATGACAACACCAGGATTTCAGGAGGTTATGGGTCGTATGCTTCGGTTCATGGATTCTATGACTCAGGCTGGTTTATTTCCAACAGATCCAGCTACCTAACATGAAGGAGGGGGAGTACAGACCCCTATTGCTCAGGCTCCTGGACATGCAACTACAGTGTATCAGACTCTGGGTGCACTACCTGCAGATGGAGGCCAGCCAATTACTGCATTGGCGCCCCAGCTAAGACCAGCTGCGAACGGTGATCTGCATAAGTTATCGGATAGATGGACGAGGCTTCACCCTCCTATCTTCGGGGGTGAGCAACATGAGGATGCCCAGGACTTCATCGACAGGTGCAGGGATAGACTGCACAACATGAGGATATTGGAGTCACATGGAGTTGACTTTACTACTTTTCAGCTGGAGGGCAAGGCCCATAGATGGTGGGAGTCCTATGTTCTTGGCAGGCCAGCAAGTTCTCCTCCCCTCACCTGGGGTCAGTTCACCCAGTTTTTCTTGGATAGGTATATTCCACCCTCTGAGAGGGAAGAGCTACGTCACCAGTTTGAGCATCTTGAGCAGGGTCAGATATCTGTGACCGATTATGAGGTGAGGTTCTCTGAGTTGTCTCACCATGCACTCATAATACTTCCCACAGATGTAGAAAGAGTGCAAATATTTGTTGCGGGGTTGCACCCCGGTATTCGAGCTAGCATGGCCCGAGTGGTGGAGATGGGTATTGAGTATCAGCTAGTAGTAGAGATTTCTCGTAGGATTGAGGGGTAGCGCTTGAGATGTAGAGAGCAGATTCAGCAGGACAAGAGGGCCCAATTTTCAGGAGAGTTCAAAGGTGCCCCAGCTAGGGGTAGAGGTCACTTAGGGATAGGCCAGCCCAGCAGACCCTCATATTCAGCACCACCACCCCCTCCTCGAAGTACTCCAGTGAGACCTTATTTCAGTGCGATGTCAGAGAGTTCTTACCGCCCACCAGCTATTCAGGGTTCCTCCGATGGGTATTCGGGTTATCAGGATTCTTCTAGTGCTCCCTTTAGTGATATGCCAGAGAGTTCCTATCACCCACCAGCCATCCAGGGTTCTTCCAGTGGGTATTCGGGTCAACAGGCTCAAACTCCAGGTCAGCAGGCTATGGTACCGAGAGTGTGCTACGAGTGTGGAAATTTGGGTCACCTGAAGAGGACCTGCCCCAGGCTTTGGAGCAAGGCAATGCAGTAAGGTCAGCAGCCCATGATTTCAACACTAGCTGCCCAACCACCTAGATGTGGTGGGCAGGCTAGTTGGGGCCGTCCTAGAGGTGGAGGTCAGGAAGGTTGAGGTCAGCCAGCTACTACTCAATCAGGTGGGGGATAGCTAGCTGGTGCTCCAGCTAGATTCTATGTTATTCCGACTAGGCTAGATGCATTGGCCTCAGACGCCGTCATCATAGGTATTATTTCCGTCGGTGGTAGAGATGCTTCAATATTATTTGATCCAGGGTCTACTTATTCATATGTATCATCTTTGTTCACTCGTTTCCTGATTATTTCTCTTGAGCCTTTGGGCACTCCTATTCATGTGTCTACTCTTGTGGGTGATTTTGTGGTTGTGGATCAGATTTACCGATCCTGTGTGGTTATATTCTGTGGTTTTGAGACTAGAGCAGATCTCTTGTTGCTTGATATGATCAATTTTTAGGTCATCTTGGGCATGGACGGGTTATCTCTATATCATGTTATCCCAGATTTCCATGCCAAGACTGTTTCACTAGTGATGCCAAGGTTGCCGAGATTGGAGTGGAAGGGTTCCATAGTCGATACACCTAGTCGGGTTATTTCTTTCCTGAAGGCTCGGCATATGGTAGAGAAGTGGTGTTTATCTTATCTATCTTATGTTCAGGACACCACCACAGAGTCTTCGACGATTGATTCAGTTCCAGTAGTTCGAGAGTTCGCTGATGTGTTTCGCTCTAATCTTCCTGGTATGCCACCAGATCATGATATTGATTTATGTATTGATTTGGCTCCATGCACCCAGCCTATCTCTATTTCGCCTTACCGTACGGATCCTAAGGATTTGACAGAGTTGAAGGAGCAGCTTGAGGAGTTGTTGGCGAAAGGGTTTGTTAGGCCCAGTGTATCGCCTTAGGGTGCACCAGTGTTATTCGTGAAGAAGAAGGACAGGACTATGCGGATATGCATTGATTACCGCCAGTTGAACAAAGTCACCATCAAGAACAAGTATTTGTTGCCTCATATCGATCATTTGTTCGACCAGTTGCAGGGTGCTAGGGTGTTCTCTAAGATAGACATGAGGTCAGAGTATCATCAGCTAAGGATTTGGGACTCGGATGTTTCGAAGATTGCATTCTGGACTAGATATGGCCATTATGAGTTTTTGCTAATGTCCTTTGGCTTAGAAGCATTCATGGATTTAATGAACAGGGTGTTTAGGCCTTCTATTGATTCATTTTTTATTGACTTCATTGATGACATCTTGATATATTCTCGCAGCTTGGGAGAACACGAGCAGCATTTGAGAGTAGTGCTTCAGACCTTGCGGGGACAGAAGTTATATTCTAAGTTCACCAAGTGTGAGTTTTGGCTAGAATCAGTGGCATTCTTGGGACATATTATGCCATGAAAGGGTATTAAGGTAGATCCTAAGAAGATTGAAGAAGTTCAGAGTTGGCCACGTCCCAACTCAGTGACCGAGATCAGGAGCTTCCTGGGGTTAGCAGGTTATTACAGGCGATTCTTGCAGGGCTTTTCATCTATTGCGTCACCTTTGACTATATTGACCCAGAAGGGTGCCCCTTTCCCTTGGTCTGATGATTGTGAGGAAAGCTTTCAAAAGCTCAAGACAGCTTTGACTACAGCACCAGTTCTTATATTGCCTTCCGGCTTGGGGATGTATATGGTATATTTTGGCACTTCACGCGTTAGCTTGGGATGTGTATTGATGGAGGAGGGGCGAGTTATTGCATATGTTTCGCGTCAACTGAAGGTTCATGAGAAGAATTATCCTGTGCACGATCTAGAGTTGGCCGCGATTGTTCATGCTCTTAAAATATGAAGGCACTACATGTATGGGGCGTCATGCGAGGTTTATACTGATCATCATAGCTTGCAGCATTTGTTCAAGCAGAGGGATTTTAATTTGAAGCAGTTCAGGTGGCTTGAGTTACTGAAGTATTATGACATCACCATTCTTTATCATTCGGGCAAGGCGAATGTGGTCGCGAATGCCTAAGTAGGAAGGCAGAGAGTATGGGTAGCTTGGCATTCATTCCAGTAGAGGATAGGCCACTAGCTTGGGATACTCAGTCCTTGGCTAACAGACTAGTGAGGTTGGACATTTCGGAGCCCAGCCGGGTTCTTGCATGTATGGTTGCTCAGTCTTCATTGTTAGGGGAAATAAAGGTCCGACAGTTCGATGATCCACACCTGCAGTTCTTAGAGAGACGGTGCTTCAGGGAGGTGAAAGGTTTCTATCAGCGAGGATGGTATTTTGCGACTCCAGGGTCATCTATATGTTCCTAATGTTGATGGTCTGAGGGAGAGGATACTAGAAGAGGCACACAGTTCGCAGTATTCCATCCACCCGAGGGCTAAGAAGATCTATCATGACTTGAGGCAGCATTATTGGTGGTGGAGGATGAAGAAAGACATAGTGGAGTATGTGGCTAGGTGTTTGAATTGCCAGCAGGTAAAGTATGAACATCAGAGGCCAGGTGGCCTACTTCAGCAGATGCCTATACCGGAGTGGAAGTGGGAGCGCATTACCATGGACTTCGTAGTTGGGTTGTCGCGGACTTTGCAAAAGTTTGATTCAGTATGGGTCATCGTTGATACGCTGACCAAGTCTGCCAATTTTATTCCAGTGGCGACTACTTATACAGCAGAGAGGTATGCTTAGATTTATATTCGGGAGATAGTCCAGTTGCACGGTGTTCCTGTTTCCATTACATCAGACAGAGACCCTCAGTTCGCTTCCCATTTCTGGAGAGCCATTCAGAGTGAATTGGGGACCTGCGTAGAGCTTAGCACAGCATTCCATCCTTAGACCGACGGACAGTTCGAGCGGACGATTCAAATTCTGGAGGATATGCTTAGAGCCTGTGTGATTGACTTTGGAGGGTAGTGGGACCAGTTCTTGTCATTGGCGGAGTTTGCATATAATAACAACTATTAGTCCAGCATAGAGATGGCTCCATACAAGGCTTTATATGGTTGTTGTTGTCATTCTCCTATCGGGTGGTTCGAGCCTGGTGAGGCTAAGTTATATGGTACAGATTTGGTGAAGGATCCTTGTATAAGGTAAGGTTTACTCAGGAGAGGCTTTGTGCAGCTCAGTCCAGACAGAAGAGTTACGCGGATCAGAAGGTGCGTGATGTATCATTCATGGTTGGAGAGAAGGTTCTCTTGAAAGTCTCACCAATGAAGGGTATTATGAGGTTTGGGAAGAAGGGAAAGTTGAACCCAAGCTTTATTGGCCCCTTTGAGATGTTGAGACGAGTTGGGGAGGTTGTCTATGAGCTTGCTTTACCCCCCAGCTTATCGGGAGTTCATACGGTTTTTCATGTATCAATGCTTCGGAAGTATCATCCCGACCTATCCCATGTGTTAGCCTTCAGTACTATTCAACTGGATGAGAGTTTGGGTTATGAGGAGGAGCCAGTTGCCATCATTGATATGCAGGATCGCCAGTTGAGGTCCAAAAGGATTTTCTGCAGTGAGGGTCTAGTGCAGGGGCCAACCAGTCTAGGAGGTGACCTGGGAGTCTGAGGAGGACATGCAGAGTAGATACCCTCATCTATTCAGCACTTCAGGTACCTTTCTATGTCCATTCGAGGATGAACGTTTGTTTAAGAGGTGGAGGATGTAATGACCCGAGCGGTCGTTTGCCTTTTTAGAACCCCGTTCCCCCAAATAAAACTCTTTGTGCTCGCTTTAACTAATTTACGACCTGCGGGGATGGTTGGTTTGGGATTTAGAAGAGTTTGGATTGAAATATGCACATTTAACTCTCTAGGATTTTCTCAAAAGGCTAAGTTTGACTTTGGTCAACATTTTGGACAAACGGACCTGAATTCGTGTTTTGACGGTTCCGAAGGATCCGTGGGAAAATATGGGACCTGGGCGTATGCCCAGAATCGAATTCCGAAGTTCCTAGCCCAAGTAATGAATTTTTATTAGAAATTATTAATCTGAAATATTAAGAATTTAAAGAAACTAACTAATTTCATGGTTATCGGGCTTGTATGTTGTTTCCGAAGCCCGGTACAAGTCCAAAATATCATTTAAGACCTACCCGCAAAATTTGGCATCAATCCGAATAGTTTAAGGGCGTTTTGGCCCGTTGGAGGAAAATTAAGAACTTGAAGTTCATAAATTTGGTTCATTTGGTTTTAAGGGGGTGATTCCTAGATTTAGCATTGTTTCGGGTGTTCCGAAGGTTCGAGTAGGTCTGTCTCGTGATTTCAGACTTGTCGGTATGTTCGGGCGGGGCCTGGGAGCCTCGAGCGTCAATCGGACGAGGCTCGAGTGAAGTGGAAAATTTTGAGAAGAGCTGAAGTTTGATGCTTCTGTCACCGCACCTATAGTTGATGGACCGCAGGTGCGAGACCGTAGAAGCGATCCTTTAATCGCAAAAGCAGCTAGGGCAGGCCAGGCCAGGAACCACAGAAGCGACTCCGTAGATGCGACCTCGAGACCGCAGAAGCGGTCCCAACACTTTCACCCCATTTCGCAGATGCGGTCCATTCCTCGCAAATGTGGTCCCCAGACCGCAGATGCAGAAATCGCTGAAGCAGTGAGTTTCATTTAATACGGGTTCCAAACCAATTTTTGACACTTTTCACTCCTCCATTGGCGATTTTAGAGCTCTTGAGAGAAAACCTTCACCAAGCATCTTGAGGTAAGTTAGTCCTACCCATTTCTAGATTATTACTTATGTCTTAGGTAGATTAAACACTAGTATTAAGGTGAAATCATGGGGTTAGAGCAAAAACCTAGGGTTTTAATAAAAGTTAGATTTAACAACGAAATTTGTTATGGAATAAATTAGAAATCATATATTATTGATCCTTAGGATGTAAAGAACAACTTCCTTCAAAAAATCTCGGAATCCGGCCATGTGGGCCCAGAGTCGGATTTTAGGAAACTTGTGTTAAGGGTTGGGAAATTTCTAAAATAGCTAGAATTCGATCTTGTGAGTCTATATTGATTAGTTCTTACTTAGTTTAACTAGTTTAGGATCGTTCGGCTCCGAATTGAGGCCTTGGACTCGTTCTTTGTATTGGAAGTTCACTTTGGAGCGAGGTGAGTCTCCTTTATAACCTTGTAAGAGCTGCCACACCTCTTTTTTCCTACCCTCTGAAGGGGATAAGGGAGTTTTTTCCAACTTAAAGTGACAATCGAAACGGGATTATTTTATTAAAAATTCAGAATCGCAACTTGGGATAATTTATGGTGTCCCAAGTCACCGGTTTAAATCCCGAATTGAGGAATAGATTGACTCTGTTATATAGTCTGTGAACACAGAAATTCAGGTAAGGAATTCTGTTAACCCGGGAGAAGGTATTAGGCACTCCCGAGTTTCGTGGTTCTAGCACAGTCGCTTTGATCATACTTGACTTATTAAATTGCTTGATTACTGATTTTATAACCTATGTGCATTTGCCTTTTTTAATTAAGAAATTATCTTTAAAAAGGTCACGCGTACGTGTACCCGCTTGCTTGGTGCGTCAAAAATTATGTCACGTGAATGTGTCCACAATTAATAACGATTTATTATTATTTTTTAAAAATGCACTAGCTAATCCAAGCACATTTTGTAGTCCAAAGTATATACGTTTTTTCAAAATGATCGAAGATAAATTTCCTTAACATTATACAATCTAACTCTCCCACTCGGATGAACATCAAATACATTCCTATATATGATTGTGACCTAAATGAACAAAAAGTACAATAAATAAACTAAGCACTTCAGTTGTCAAGAAACCAAAAATACATAATTTTTGCCAATAAAGATGATAACATAAATGAATGGAAAAGCTTCATGGGTCAAGAACATAATATTTTGCAGGAGAGCAAAAATTCGGTTAACATAAGCAGGCATCAGCAATTAATACAGTATAGCATTGAGAAGCTACATTAATTGTATAAAAATAAAATTAAATCCATATCTAAGCAGGACCACAAACAGACATGCAAATAACAAAGATTTAAGGTAAAAGGTTGGACCTTTAGCAACAAAAATCTCTCTTCTATTAACAAGCACCTCCGGTGGAATTACAACAACTGAATCGACGCTAGAAACTTTGCATACAGCCTCGACCACAAATCGATGAGATAACACTGAAAAGAAAAAATCTACGAACAACAGATCGATTCTTTTTTAGAGGATACGGCTGCTGAATGTTCCAAATTCAAAGGGAGGGGGTCTGCGATGTATTCAGTTATGCGGCTGAAAATTTTCCCTTTTTTGTGTTTTTTCCCTGATTTAGGCATTAGTTCTTGTGTCGCTTTTGGCTCTTTAGGTGTAGGTTTATGTAGGTATAGGGTCTAGGGTTATATTTTGTGTCTTTTGCTAGTCCCTAGTTCTTTTGTGTATTAGGTCCTTAGGGTCTTTTTTATTTATTTTTATTTCAAAGAAGAGTCTAGAAGGATCCCTAGACTACACAATGCCTTTTAAAATAAGATAGAAATACTATACAATGCCAAATTTAATCCTAATTAATTAAACTGAACATGAAATAATATTTGTATTTTCAAAATTATATAAAAATAAAAAATAAGGTACTATTTTTTGTATTTTTAAAATTTATGAAAAATACATAAACTAAGATATTTTTTTAATTTTTATTTTTATGACGAAAATAAAGTAAAGAAGTCAAAAATAGTTAAAATAGCTATATCAATCCTAAATTAAATATTTACGCGCTAAAATATAAAAAATCTTGGGAAGGGTCAAAAATTACATGTCTACAGCTGCCCCTCTTTGACTGGAAATACGAAGTATTTTCAAACAAAGAACGACTAGACAGATTTTTGACCCGACCCTTATTTGGAGAGACTAAAACTAAGAGAAAAGGGGAATGTGACCGAGCCCTGATATCTGAGTTTCCTGCATATCCTTGGCTATGAAGGAATTAGGCCACGTGTAGTTCAGAGGTGATGAGATGATGGAGTATGCCGAGGTGGGGAGCCAGTCGAGGTGCCGTTCCGCCAAGGTTCCGGTCCGCGGTCCTGTTATTACATCAAAATCAAAAGAAATGAAAAAGACTAGCTAAGCCTATTAACTACGAGTTACAAGATTCCTATTTATAAGTCTTCTCAAGGTTGATCTTGAGTCTTGAGTGGTTCTTGATGCAGACTTTAGATTTCAACCTTGACGCTTGTTAGCTGCAGGTGCTAGCTCGTTCTTCTTCAGCTTTTCGAATTAAGACCGGACATGTAGTGCTTGTCACCTCAACCATGTCTTGAGAAGTTCACATCTTTCATCAACTTCTGCATTTGGATTCACTTCTTGCTTTTCTCTCTCTTTTTTTTGGATTGTGACTAACTTTTGTTGATCACCTTGTTTTGTTGACTCACATTCTCACTGCGAGCTTCTTTTGTTGCTGACTAGAATTGCGTTCTGAAGTGAATTCCCTTATTCTCTAGGTAGGCGCCTGATTTCCAATACTTGAACTGTCTTCCTTCGAAACATGGACTGTCTTTCTTGAAATATGTGCTATCTTCCTTTGAAACTTGAATTGCTTTCCTTTGTTTTCCAACTGGGTGCCTGCTTGCTGAACTTGAGTCGTCTTCCTTTGAACATTGCTGCCTTCCCTTTATTCTCCAGGTGGGCGCCTGATTACCAACATTTGAATTGTATTCCTTTCCTCTGAAACTTGAACTGTTTTACCTTGAAACTTGAACTGCCTTCCCTTGTTCTCCAAGTGGGCGCCTGATTGCAGAAACTTTCTGTGTTCCCTTGTTTTCTATATAGGTGCCTGCAATCAAAACAAATAAAACAAACAAAATTTTCTACCCCAGTTTGCAGTAGGAATATTTGTGAGTTGTTAGCAATATTGTAAACCACTTATACTACTGATGCAATGATGAGAGTAAACTAAAGACTAGATTAAGATGTGCATCCCCTACGAGTAAAACCAATAAACTTTGCCTAGCAAATTCGTCTACTAAAATAAAACTTGAATGAACCAAATTAGGACGTGTGTCTCCTAGGGGTGAATTTAAATGACCAAGACTAGGAAGTGCGTCTCTTATGGGTGAAAACTTCAGTGACTAAAACTAGAAAGTGTGTCTCCTATGAATGAACTTTCAATTTAGGACGTGTGTCTCCTAAAAGAATAACTTGAAAGACCTTGATTAGGAAGTGCGTCTCCTACAGGTAAAACTTCAATGAACCAGACTAGGAAGTGCATCTTCTAAAGCTGAACTTAAATGACTCAAACTAGGAAGTGCGTCTCCTAGGGGTGAAATCTCAATTTAGGAAGTGCGTCTCCTATAGGTATATACTGAAAGACCTAGACTAAGAAGTGTGTCTCCTATGGGTGAAATCTCAATTCAGGAAGTGCGTCTTCTATAGGTGTATTCTGAAAGACCCAGACTAAGAAGTGCGTCTCCTAGGGGTGAAATCTCAATTTAGGAAGTGCGTCTCCTACAGGTGTATTCTGAAAGACCCAGACTAAGAAGTGCGTCTCCTAGGGGTGAAATCTCAATTTAGGAAGTGCGTCTCCTACAGGTGTATTCTGAAAGACCCAGACTAAGAAGTGTGTCTCCTAAGGGTGAAATCTGAATTTAGGAAGTGTGTCTCCTTCAGGTGTATTCTGAAAGGCCCAGACTAAGAAGTGCATCTCCTAGGGGTGAAATCTCAATTTAGGAAGTGCGTCTCCTACAGGTGTATTCTGAAAGACCCAGACTAAGAATTGCGTCTCCTAGGGGTGAAATCTTAATTTAGGAAGTGCGTCTCCTACAGGTGTATTCTGAAAGACCTAGACTAAGAAGTGTGTCTCCTAGGGGTGAAATCTCAATTTAGGAAGTGCGTCTCCTAGGGGTAATGTGCGATCTTCTCAATAGCCTCTGCGTAAGCAGAATTTGGGCATTACACCTGAAAATTTTAAGCTTCCAAGCTTTGATATGAACATAGCTTTTGTCCCTGCTTCAGACAAAGAAAACTTGTGAGTCTAAACCTGGTGGTTGGTTTGTGGCCTTGACTTTGCGGCAATTGCTCCTCCACTTGCCATTGTAACTTTGATTTCACCTTGAAAGACATTTCTTGCTTATTGACTAACCAATTTCTCTGTCACCCTTATCACAAAAAATACCTCTCCTCCGTTCAGACCCAATACCCTCTATTTGTTGCATTGCTCATAAACTGACATTTACCAATCCTTTGTGTTTCACATAAATACCAAAGCATGTCAATTGCCAAACACTCAGTGCGTATGTTATTCTTTTCTTGACTTAAACCACTGACCTTGTCCTTGCTCCTTCACTTGTCATGATAACTTTGATTTCCGCTTGGAAAACTTTGCTTGTCATTGGTTAACCACTTTCTCTGTCAACCTCACCACAGAGAATACATTTGATCTATTCACCCAACATCCTCTATCTGTTGCGTTGTTCATGAATTAATATATACCAAACCTTTGTATTTCACATGAATTCCAAAGCATGTTGATTGTTACCATCTCAGTGCACATGTTGTTCTTTCCTGACTTATGCCACTTGTGCTAGCCAGATCCCATTTTGTGCAATTGGAAAGCTGGTGGAAAATTTTGAAGTCATTTCTCACTTGTTCTGACCAAACAGACTTAGGAAGAGGAAGTTAACAAGACAAAAGGAACAGAGTAGAGGACAATGGAAAGAGATGATTCCTAACAAGAAAACTACAAAGTAGAAACCTATCGGATGTGGATACCAACTCTAATGACCATGACAAGCACCTGCGGCCTATTCTGTTAAGCAAATCTGATGTTCAGATCCTGTTATACCCCCAAACCGTGAAACTGGGCTTCGATGCCCTGTCGTTAGTCATCTTTCACAATCTTCGTCTGGTGATTTCCCATCTGATTCCCAATCCTTATTCGACTTGTAGTGCCCGAAGAATTTTCACCATCAAGCCTCTCTCATTTTGTTCTTTCTCTAAACTTACAGTCGCCTCAAGGTGCCTTTGAAGGTTTTCGCCAATAAGACTCTCTCATTTTTTATTTCTCTCAGCTCTCGTAGCCTTACGGTGCCCGCGAGGGTTTTCACCAATAAGACTCTCTCATTTTTTATTTCCTGCTTGGACCAGAGTGTTGACCCTGAAATGAATCACCTCTACTTGCTCGACTTGGCATATCTTGAAGACTTATCAGAAGGTCTTTCTTTGGACCGTAACGTGGGCTTTCGGTTAGGGTTTAGAAAGAAAGGGTATCAAAAGGCTCAAAACAATTCTAATGGGTTCAAGATTACAACTTTCGCAATCAGATTTCTCACAACAACCACAACTTTTGCCCCAGTTTCTTTGCTTGGGGACTTTTGGATTTTTACTTTGATGGGGCCGAACTGTGAGGCTACCTACGTATCCTTAAAAGGAATCAGGTTGAACGTACTTCATGTCATAGGAATTACTTTGCTGTTGTAATTTTTCTTTTCTTTTTCCTCTTTTTTTTTCTTTCTTCCATTTCTCTTTTTGTTGTTTTGTAGTTTTTTTTTCTTTTTCTTCTCTCTCTTTTATCTTTTTTTTCTTTCTCTTTTCTCTTTTTCCTTTACTTATCTTTTGCGCCTGCGTTTATGAACTTTGATATTGATTCCAAAAGAGGGGTATGAAACAAAATAAATAAGGGTCAAATGGGTAACAAAGGATAAAGTTTTTAGATAGCAGAACAAAATACCTTCGTCATTCATATCTTTAAAACATGCCAAGTACAAACGACACAGTTAAACAAACCACAGAAAACATTCGTAACATTTTTTGATTGTACCAGACTTGAAAACCATATCCATACATTCGCCTTCTACATCTGTTGAATACAAAGTACCATTGGAAAACACTCTCACTCCTCTTACCACAAACGGCCCATGCCAATTAGGGGTAAACTTTCCTTTAACTTCAACCTGATGCGGCAGGATGCGTTTCAATAGTATTTCTTTATGTTCTATCTGCTCCAGTTTCACAATTCGGGCTTGAAGTGATCTCAAAATGCCTTTACTTCTTTCCCTCAAATGTCCCTATCATCTTCAAAATTGTTTCAATGTTTCACGAGTAAACTAACTTTTAAGACCAGGCCGAGAATCACGCATACATGTCATGCCAGTAGAGTCAACAGGAAAAGAACTATAAAAGCAAAAAAGAACTAAACAAAAATGTCTAGAAATGACAGAAAACGGAAAATTGCATTAGACAGATGGTAAAAGGGTTTGAACAACAAAACAAGCAAACTAAACTGGGGTTACAACCTTGGAACAAACCTAGAAAACACTAAACGAGCTACTACGACTAAACAAACTAGGCAAAATAAAAGGATAGAAGGGTTAGAGTTACAAGACAATATCCGAATTACAACCCTGAAAATAACCCGGACAACAAAAATGATAACAAAATAAATCACCAAAACTCCTCTCCGGCTGACCAAGAAATGGAGCGACTTTCCAATTACCAAGCACGGCATCTTAGCCACCGAGTTCTGTATCAATATTGCCAAGACCATTACCAATTTTAAAATCATCAACTTCAGTCAACAAGTTCCCAAGAGGATTCGCGTGCTCTCTGTCACTGTTATCGATCACAATTACCCCTTCTTGAATCTTTCTTTCTATTTTCCTTTTCAAAGAACGATAATATTCAATGTTATGCCCTTGGACATTAGAGTGATACATGCATCGGACAGTAGGATCAAAGCCTTTTGCATATGGGTCTGGAGTATAGCCAAGGAGCGGCTCAATCAGGCCAGAATGCTTTAACTTTTCAAACAAACTTGTGTAGGACTCCCCAATTGGCGTGAAACTGTTTCTTTGCCTTTGTTCTCTTCCCCGCCCCTGTTTTCTAGGGTTGTTGGGTGCTCTAAAATGTTGTGAAGGCAAGAATGCATTATGCGATATTAGCACTCGCCATAGGGAGTGACCTGGTAGTCAGACAGATGACCGGACATGGTTCGGAGGATAATATTGAGGTGGATTATGTGGAGCTTGGGGATAGGTTTGGGGTTGGAGTTGAGGCTGGGTATATTGGTGAGGCGGACCCTTTGGTCCATGTCGTGACTCTGAAACAACCATGTCAACATCATCATGTTCCTCTGACCCAGCAAGCTTCCTGTGTCGTTCTGAATTGCTTGTGTTGTGGCTTTTAAAGCAGAATAGCTCATGATCTTGCTCGACATCAGTCCATCTTCTACCATTTCTCCCATTTTTACCACATCATTAAAAGGCCTACCCACAACCATGATCAAATGCCCAAAGTAAGTTGGCTTTTGAGCTTGAAGAAAGTACTCGACCATCTCTTTTTCTCCTATCGGGGGATTAACTCTAGAAGCTTGCTCTCTCCATCTGAGCCTGTATTCCCTAAAGCTTTCATTAGGCTTCTTTTCCATCTGGGTGAGGGACATATGATCCGGGATAATTTCTATGTTGTACTGAAAGTGCCTGGCAAAAGCCTGAGCCATATCACCCCATGTGTACCACTTGCTAACGTCTTGGCGGGTAAACCACTCTAGAGCTGCCCCACCCAGACTCTGGCTAAAATATGACATCAATAATTTGTCTTTCCTACCGACGACTCTCATCTTACTGTAGTAACCTCTCAAATGGGACACGGGATCTCGGTGCCCGTCATACAAATCAAACTTTGGCATCTTAAACCCAGCAGGCAGTTGGACGTCATGAAACAAACACAAGTTTTTTGTAAGACATGCTCATCTGGCTCTTTATCCCTTGCATGTTTCTTAAAGACTGCTCTAAGATTTTCACCTTCCTAGATGTCTCATCTTGCTCCACTGTCTTACCGGGCTTTTCAGTTTCACCAAGAGCCTCAAAATGAGGAGCATGAGAGTATGGATTCGAGACTTTGAAAGTTGGTTCTGGAGCACAGTATTGGGCACCGGGGAATTTGAGCACAGTCTCATTAGAGGATCGAGGAAAAGTAGCTGGAGGAGGAGCTACAAAAGCATGAGTGGCTAAATGAGCGGGATATAAGGTAATTTTGGCGGGTGGAGTGTGAAAATGTTGCAGGTAGACATCAGCAGCAGTAGGAAGCTGGATTTATGATAGTGGCGGGATAGTTGCAAGGTTTTCAGTGTAGTTAGTGGGGAATGAAGGTGGAGGATGCCCCCTGATCCAAGACTGATATATTTCTGCCATCTGCTGCTTCGCCCTTTGGACCTCCTCTTTCAATTCAGACTCCAACTCCACAAACTTCCTTGATGGGTCAACAACTCTTGTGCTCAAGTTTTTGCTAGCCATGGCTACCCTGCCCTTTGACCTTATATCGTATGGACGAGTTACCTTAAGAACCACGAATCAACCACCCTTCAGCTATAATGAGGAGAACAAAGAGGAACCAAATGAAGTCATCATGTTAGCGTTAAGGCATTTAACAGCTAAAATATCACATTTAATGCAGTTCTCAGTTCTAAAATGACTTCGAGTTTACGAAGGTCAACTGGCATCATCCCAATTTGTTCATTTCAATCCTTTCTTTTCTTTATTTTTCTAGCACTTGCTTGATCATTTTCCTTCCTCTTTTTTTTCAATTATCACTCTTTTCTTTCTCTCATTTCTCACGTCCCATAATTTCACCCTTTTTTCTTTTTTTTTCTTTTTTTTTCTTTTTTTTTCTTTTTTTTCTTTTTTTTTCTTTTTTTCTTTTAATAATAAAAAATGATTCGATCGAAACCTATGTAGGTTGCCTATGTATCATGACGTCGCATGAATCATATCTTTGCGTAGTTCTGGAAGATTGTGAATAAAGTAAACAGACTAACATTCTCATTTTTCTTTTCTTTTTCTTTTTTTATTACCTCAATGACTACTCTGATGAGAAAAGAGAAATAAAAGAAGAGATCCTTTTTTTGAATTTTCTAGACTTAATGTTCTATAACCTATTCCAAACTCAAGCTTAACGAGCATATGTTTTTTGCTTCTGTTTTCTTTTTGAAACAAACACACTATGGGAAATTATTAAGGAAAACCCCTAGAAGAGAAAAAATATTTTTCGATTCTTTTTTTTTTTTCAGGAAGAAAATCTAAAGAGTAAATCACAGAAAAGTATTTGAATTTTTATTTGATATCCTGACGCGAGATTTCGAAACAAGCAATAAAAAAAATATTTTTGGATTTCAAATCTGATTGCCTAAAGGAGAAATTCTAATGATAAACAAAAGATAAAGTATATTTTCTTTCTATGTACAATGTCCTAAAGTTCTAGTAAAATAAAAGAAATTTGTTTTTAAATTTTTTTCATTAATTTCCCAAAGAATAACCTCAAAAGAAAATCTTTTGGATTTTTTGAAGTAACATCTTAAAGAAAATTTTTAAAGAGGTACTACAAGGAAATTCTCTTCTTCTTTTTTTGAATCTTTAGTGTTAATATACTAAAAGGAAGCATAAAAGCAATTATTATTATTTTTGAGTTCTAGATATTAATTCAATAAAGGAAAACCACCTCAAATGATTTTTTTTATTCCTAGAATTAGTATTCTAAAGAAAACTTCCAACGGAAATATAAAATACAACATCTCTTTTTTTTTTTTTTGATTTATAACACACTTTCTCAGATGCAAAATAGAAAATACAATAGTAATAAAAAAATTCGACATTACTATACAAAACTAGAAAGTAAAAGATGGAATAGGAAAAAAAATCTCCTTAACTTCTGAATGCAGTGGCCCTGGGGTATCTGTCATGCTCAAACTCCGGTAAGTAGATCCACACCTGTATGAGAAAACTTAAACCAACACTATGTGAGACAATAACATTCTCTATTAAACACATGCAAGACATGGTTGCAATTATTTTTGCAAAATGACTAATTTAGCTAAAATGTGGCTAGAAGTGCAAATTTTGGCTAAGACCCCGCAAAGCCAAGAACCTAATATTTACTAGGAAGACCGGACCCTATGTGGGTTGCCTACGTATCACGCCCCGAAAGACGAGAATCAGGTTTGCGTAGTTCGGGCGGATTGGATATGGCTGAGAATTAAAAAAATAACTAATTTAGAAAGAAAAAAAATTGTCTTTTCCTTGAAAATGATGAAACAAACAAAATCTTTTTGAATTTTCTTTTTCCCTTTTTTTTTTTGATTTCCTCATTTTCGAAAAATGATGAAAAAGTGCAAAATCCTTTTTTTTTTTTTGAATTTTCAAGATTTTTTTTTTTTTCTTAACAAAAATGTGACAGAAAACATAATTGGGCCCCAATCGCTTTATCTTCACACTTCACCCTCTCTCTTTTTTTTCTTTTTCTTTTTTATTTTTCCCATTTGCCCTTAACTATCATTGGTCCGCCAAATGACTCTTTTACCCTTGAATAAATGGAACTTGTAGCACATAGAATGCATCAAGATGGTCTGTTATTTTGGGTACACCTATCCTAGACGGACCCAACTCTTGTGTTGAGTCCCCTAAGTCGAATGCACATGATGCAAACAAGCGCTCCTACTAGGGATCCGGCATGAGGTTGTGTTCTTCTAGGTTTAAATCCTGGGGTTTTATTCTAGACTTGGGGTACCCGAGCGGATAACTGGAGCCGAAGAGGGGGTGACGTACCGGGAGCACTAAAGTCTGCCCGGCCTTGTCGCTTGCCCAGCCTCGTTCTATTTGGTATAATTTCTATAGAAAAAGTAGGTCACGCAGACGTGTGCACCATTTTCAGACTACTCAGAGAGGTAGCGTAAGAAGATAGTTATATACAATTCAAACAATATTAAAACGGTAAACAAATAGCATTTAGCACAAAAGATTCATAAAATACAGTAATATTAACAATAAATAAAGCCAAGAAAAATCATGTTAACAAGCTCGAATTCTGAACCCTGAACCAAAGATTTTGGGTTCTGATCCCCAGCAGAGTCGCCAGAGCTGTCACACCTCCTTTTTCATACCCCCGGAAGGGGATAAGAAAATTTTTTCCAACTTAAAGTGACAATCGAAATGGAATTATTTTATTAAAAATTTAGAGTCGCTACTTGGGATAGTTTATGGTGTCCCAAGTCACTGGTTTAAATCCTGAATCGAGGAAAAGATTGACTATGTTATACAGTCTGCGAACACAGAAATCCGGGTAAGAAATTCTGTTAACCCGGGAAAAGGTGTTAGGCACTCTCGAGTTTCGTAGTTCTAGCACGGTCGCTTTGATCATACTTGGCTTATTAAATTGCTTGATTACTGATTTTAGAACCTATGTGCATTTGCCTTTTTAATTAAGAAATTATCTTAAAACAGGTCACGCGTACGTGTACCCATTTACTTAGCGCGTCAAAAATCATGCCACGCGAACGTGTCCACAATTAATAACGCTTTATTATAATTTTTTAAAAAAAATGCACTAGCTAATCCATGCACATTTGTAGTCCAAAGTATATACGTTTTTTTCAAAATGATCGAAGATGAATTTCCTTAACATTATACCATCTAACTTTCCTACTCGGATGAACATCAAATACATTCCTATATATGATTGCGACCTAAATGAACAAAAAGTACAATAAATAAACTAAGCACTTCAGTTGTCAAGAAACCAAAAATACATAATTTTTTGCCAATAAATATGATAACACAAATGAATGGAAAAGCTTCATGGGTCAAGAACATAATATTTTGTAGAAAAGCAAAACTTTGGTTAGCATAAGGAGGCATCAGCAATTAATACAGTATAGCATTGAGAAGCTACATTAATTGTATAAAAATGAAATCAAATCCATATCTAAGCAGGACCACAAACAGACACGCAAATAATAAAGATTTAAGGTAAAAGTTTGGACCTTTAGCAACAAAAAACTCTCTTCTATTAACAAGCACCTCCGGCGGAATTACAACAGTGTAATCGATGCTAGAAACTTTGCATACAGCCTCGACCACTAATCGATGAGATAGCACTGAAAAGAAAAAATCTACGAACAACATATCGATACTTTTTTAGAGAATGCGGCTGCTGAAGGTTCCAAATTCAAAGGGAGGGGGCCTGCGATGTATTCGGTTATACAATTGAAAATTTCCCCATTTTGTTTGTGTTTTATTCCTGATTTAGGCGTTAGTTCTTGTGTCTCTTTTGGCTCTTTAGGTGTAGGTTTATGTAGTTGTAAGGTCTAGGGTTATATTTTGTATTTTTTTTCTCATTAGTCCCTTAGTCTTTTGTGTATTAGGTCCTTAGGATCTTTTTTATTTGTTTTATTCCAAAGAAGAGTCTAGAAGGGTCTCTAGACTACACAGTGCCTTTTAAAATAAGATAGAAATACTACACAATGCCAAATCTAATCATAATTAATTAAACTGAACATGAAACTATTTTTATGTTTTCGAAATTATATAAAGATAAAAAATAAGGTACTATTTTTTATATTTTTTAAATTTATGAAAAATACATAAACTAAGATTTATTTTATTTTATTTTTATTTTTATGACGAAAATAAAGTAAAGAAGTCAAAAATAGTTGAAATAGCTATATCAGGCCTAAATTAAATATTTACGCGCTAAAATATAAAAAATCTTGAGAAGGGTCAAAAATCACACGTCTACAAGAGTGAATTGTCCCCATAGGTATAATAAATGAATTAATTGCCATTATATGCGGGGGCTACATACGTACTAGGTGACGAGAGTTCGTGCGTAGCCGCTATTATGTTAAGTCCGGGTAGTCTAGGACCCATAAGCATGCTCTACCTGATATTCTTGTAGCTTGATGATGAATTCGGATTCATATAAACTATTTTGATTAAGGTAAATGAGACTAGTGAAGGAACCTTATCCTGTTTGGCCTTTTAAAACAGAATATTGGGCATTCCTGTGAATAACTACTCCTCAGATATATATTATTGTTTGCTTGTTGATGAGCTTATTTACATTTGACCGTGTCGCACGGTGATTCGCGAGCGGGGTAATAGATGCATCTATGGTTCGAGCCGTTCGATCCTCGGTAGTGCACAATTTACTTTTATGTTGGATCGGATCGTACGTCCCACGGTGTTACTTGCGCATGTTTTGCTTAGTATTTCTCTGAGGACTGAATTTCTTATATATAGGTGAATATCCATGATAATACTTGGAAAAGAACTGTTAGTCCATGATTATTAAATGCTAATAACTTGTGCTATCCATGCTTATTATAAATTCTTCTCACATTATTTGACCCTAGTAAGTATTAAGTCGACCTCTCGTCTCTACTTTTTCGAGATTAGACGGGATACTTACTGGGTACATATTATTTATGTACTCATACTACACTTCTGTACTTAATTGCACAGGGTCTGAGGCAGGTGTATCTGGCTATCAGTCTGGTGTGCATCTCTGAGCGGACTCGAGACTTCTATAGTGAGTTGTTTCCCTTCCATTCCGTTCACCAGCCTGAAGAAGTCTTTCTTATGTATTTTTTTTTTGTTGTCTATTCTATTTCGGACAGTGGGATAGTGCGATTCTTTTGTATATTCTACTAGTTGCCCACAGCTTATGACACCAGGTCTTGGCACACACATTAGTAGACTGTATTATTTTGGGGTTGTATGATTATCATGACTTTACTAATCGTTTCTGATTTTATTTCAACTTAAAGAATTATTTCAACTATTTCAGGGTAAAGGTAAATGAAACTTTAGTTAGTATTTTCCGCATTGGCTTGCCCGGCAATGGTGTTGGGCATCATCATGACCTATTGTGGAAATGGGTCATGACATACACTAACAAATACATATTTCGGAGACCACATTTTCAACGTAACACTATCAAATCAATTGTTCTTTGAGGAACCACCAATTGGAAGAAAATGCCTTGCTCCTGACAATAGGAAGGATCAGTTTGGGAAGCACAATGCAAATAGACGAGTGAAGTAATCCTTCTGGGGAACAACCCACAAAACAAGGTCTCCAACAAAGGAAGCATTAAATGGCAGGAGATGTTCGTCGGGTATTCCACAAGACACTTTCCTTTGTCAAGATAGAAATTGTGAGGATTAATATGATGAACCAATCCTGTCTCTGGGAAATATCTGAGGCTTCAAATCAGGAGGATGATAAAGTGAGCAAGATGAAGGAGACTGACGAAAGACAACGCAACATCATTCTCCATGTCTCACAAAGAACCTGGTACATTACTTGCTACCACTGAAGCTGAAGGAAGAAGTAAAGATGCAGCTCATGGCACTACACAAGCGGCAGAACACAAAGTGTGGGGAAATCAAATTAACCTCCATATTTCTCTCTTCAACCAACTTCTATCTCAAATTGGAAAACCAAAGTGCTCCTGTGATGATTCATGCCTCATCTTCTGGGAGACAAGGAAGCAAAACGAAATGACCTCATCAAAAACTGGAGAGAAATTGCAAACACATTGAAGGGTAAGATCCTCTTCAGAGGGTCAATATGAAGAAGGGATTGATTTGTGGAAAGCATTGCAAAATAGAAGACCAAACTCCAGATATCTGCATCAAAGCCTCAGGTAGAGAATATTTCTGATAAATTGAGGTAAAGATGAGGTCACAAGAATCTAATAAAGAACCTGAATCTCCATATGTCTGTTGTGTAAGACACCTTCAGGTAAAGGTAGTTAAAGTATTTTCTGACCAAGCTTAACTCACATCAATACCGTTGTAGGTAAACACGCATGGCGATCATAGATGCTAAAGGTATAGTTATGAACTGCAAGAGGGGAGCTGCTAAACCTTGCTTCAAAATATTGCTCTGGCATCAGGTTCTTGTATCTCAGGTTAGTAGTAATATGCTTAATTTTGCATGCCCTTTCTAAATATATATATATATGTCCTGTAATTCAGCTGCCACATCATCCAACTTTTCAATGTCTGTGTGTCATGTTTTATCTGTCAAATCCTTTCATCTCCTCTGTACGGTAACACTTCCCCACAGACCTACCACCGATTTTAGGACTATTCAGAACCTGTTTCTTTCTTCACTCATCATTATCCCCTCTTCCAATAAAACTTCTCTTCTCTCCCACGACAGGTCATGAACCTTCATCTTCGTTGTATAGCTAGGATTTTCTCTTCATCTCTCTCTTTCTTTATCTACTCGTCTGCCAAGTGCTCATCTAATGGTGATCGAACAATCGTCTCAGTCTACCACTTCGAACATCGCTCCCACTTCGTCACTTTCCTTGAAATCAACTCCAGAGCATCACTATTTCATGCATTCTACCACTTTACCCACTCCTGGTTTCTTCTCCACTCCTACGCTCTTCCCATTTCTGTTAAACCCTGTTTACCATTATTTTGAGAACCATATGTCCAGTCAATCCTATGATCTCTTCAAAGAACATACAAAAGGTGTTACTCTTCAGGCTTCAGAAGCCCATGAAGATGATCCTGACCAGTATATAAACTCCTCCATGTTGGACTCAGTGACTCTTAAGGAGTAACCTGAAAAAGAAATAGCTCACAACATCATGGCTATAGCTACTGAAAGTCTGATGAATGAAGGAGCTTATCTCTCATCTGAATATCAGGGGGAAGAGATTTCACTTCTAGAAAATAAGAGAACTACAGAACTCCTAGAGTCCTTGGCTCATAAGATATTCCTAGAAAACCCTTTTGATGAACCTGTTTCTCTTCCATGCAAGCTCACTCTTGTACCTCCCATTCATTTTAAGCTCTTAGAGTCTTCCTCTAAATTACTCACTATCAGGTCTACAGCAAGAGAGCTTTGAGTCCTCATTTCAGAAAAGCAAAAGGAGTGTCAAGCCAAGAAAAAAGAGGAAAATAAATCCAAAGGATTTCATCAAAAGTGGGTCAGTAAACCAAGTAGACAGAGATGCTTCCAAAGAACCTGGTTCCAGAGGAAAACAATCTATGACAACTCAACAGTCTATGGAAAAGGAATTTGTTGAAACTGTTAAGAAACAGAAAGGATCATCTGTGAAGTACAGCAGTAAGTCTAAACGGAGTCAGACTGAGCTAGCAGTTGAACAAAATCACCAACAATAAAAAACACCTATTGCCGCGTATCAATAATTTGTTTGACCAGTTGTAGGGTGCTAGGGTTCTTTCTAAGATCGACTTGAGATCAGAGTACCATTATTTGAAGATTCAAAACTCAGATGTTCCGAAGACTACTTTTCGTACTAGATATGTCCATTATGAGTTTCCAGTGATATCCTTCGGCTTGTCTAATTCCCATCGGCGTTTATGGATATGATGAATCGGATGTTCAGACCTTATATTGATTCCTTTGTTATTATCTTCATTGATGACATCTTGATTTACTCACGTAGCCTGGGGGAGCACAAGCAGCATTTGAGAGTGGTGCTTCAGACATTGCGAGAACAGAAGCTATATGCTAAGTTCTCCAAGTGTGAGTTTTGGCTAAGGTTTGTGGCATTCCTAGGACATGTTGTTGGCCACGTCCCACTTGGTGACTAAGATTAGGAGTTTCCTGAGGTTAGCAGGATATTATCGTCGGTTTGTGCATGGCTTTTCATCCGTTGTAGCACATTTGACTAGATTGACCTAGAAGCGCGCTCCATTCCGTTATTCTGATGATTGTGAGTCGAGCTTTCATAAGCTTAAGACAACTTTGACTGCAAGATCGGTTTTAGTGTTGCCTTCTGGTTCGGAGATGTATACAATGTATTGCAATGCTTCACGTGTCGTCTTGGGTTGTGTATTGATGTAGAAGGGGCGATTTATTGCATATGCTTCACGTCAGGTGAAGATTCATGAGAAGAATTGCCTAGTGCATGATCTAGAGTTAGCCACGATTGTTCATGCTCTTAATATCATGAGGCATTACCTTTATGGGGTGTCATGTGAGGTTTACACTGATCATTGCAGCTTACAGCATTTGTTCAAGCAAAGAGATCTCAATTTAAGGCAGCTAGATGGCTTGAGTTACTGGAGGATTATGACATCGCCATTATTTATCATTTGGGCAAGGCAAATGTGGTCGCGGATGCCTTAAGCAGGAAGGCAGAGAGTATGGGTAGATTGGCATTCATTTCAGCAGAGGAGAGGCCACTAGCTTTGTACATTCAGTCCTTGGCTAACAGACTTATGAGGTTGGATATTTCAGAGCCTAGCCGAGTTCTTGCATGTGTTGTTGCCTAGTCTTCATTATTGGGACAGATCAAGGCTCGACAATTTGACGATCTGCATTTGGCAGTTCTTAGAGATACGGTACTACAGGGTAGTGCCAAGCAGGTTTCTATTGGTGAGGATGGTGTTTTGTGACTCCAGGGTCACCTATGTGTTCCTAATGTTGATGGCTTGAGAGAAAGGATTCTAGAGGAGGCACACAGCTCTCAATATTCTATTCATCCAGGTGCTACGAAGATGTATTGTGACCTGAGACAACATTATTGGTGGTTGCGGATGAAGAAGGACATAGTTTAGTATGTGGTTAGGTGCTTAAATTGCCAGCAGGTTAAGTATGAGCATTAGATGCCAGGTGGCCTACTTCAGCAGATAACTATACCTGAGTGCAAATGGGAGTGCATCACTATGGACTTTGTAGTTGGATTGTCACGGACCTTGCAGAAGTTTGATGCAATTTGGATCACTGTCGATAGGTTGACCAAGTCGGCATACTTCAATCCGGTTGCGGCTACCTATACTTCAGAGAAGTTGGCCCAGATTTATATTCGGGAGATAGTTTGGTTGCATGGTATGCCTGTTTCCATCATATCAGATAGAGGCCCTCAGTTCACTTTCCATTTCTAGAGAGCCGTATAGAGTGAGTTCGGGATCCGTATAGAGCTCAGCACAGCATTTCATCCACAGACCGACGGGTAGTCGGAGCGGACAGTTCAGATCCTGGAGGACATGATTAGAGTATGTGTGATTGACTTTGGAGGGCAGTGGGATCAGTTCTTGCCCTTGGGCGAGTTTGCTTATAACAATAGCTATCAGTCCAGCATCGAGATGGATCCATTTAAGACTTTATATAGACGACAATGTCATTCTCCCATCGGGTGGTTCGAGCCCGGCGAGGCTAGGTTATATGGTACTGATCTGGTGAAGGATGCCTTGAAAAAGGTAATGTTGATTCAAGAGTAACTCCGTACAACACAGTCCATGCAGAAGAGTTACGCGGATCAGAAGGCGTGGGATGTATCATTTATGGTAGCCGAGAAGGTTCTCTTGAAAGTCTCGCCGATGAAGGGGATTATGAGATTTGGAAAGAAGGGCAGGTTGAGCCTAAGATTTATAAGCCCATTGAGGTGTTGAGGCGAGTTGGGAATGTTGCTTATGAGCTAGCTTTACCTCCCAGCCTATTAGGGGTTCATCCGGTTTTTCACGTGTCTATGCTTCGGAGGTACCATGCCGACTTGTCACATATGTTAGACTTTAGTACTATTCATCTAGACGAGAGCTTGGGTTATGAGGAGGAGCCAATTGCTATTGTTGATAGACAGGATCGCCAGTTGAGATCCAAGAGGACTTTCGCGGTAAAAGTTTGTGAAGGGGCCAACCAGTCGAGGAGGCGACCTGGGAGTTTGAGGAGGACATATGAGGCAGATATCCGCCCTTATTCGGCACACCATGTATGAATCTAAACCCGTTCGGGGATGAATATTTGTTTTAAGAGTGGAGAATGTAATGACCCGATTGGTCGTTTTGCTTTATAGAAACCCTTTCCCCTAAATAAGACTTCGTACTTTCTTTTACTAATTTATGACTTGCGGGGATTGTTGGTTCGGGATTTGGAAGCGTTTGGATCGAAATTGGAACATTTGGTTCCTTAAGGTTGGCTTAAAAGGCCAAGTTTAAATTCATCAACATTTTGAGTAAATGATCTCGGAATCAGGATTTGAAGGTTCTAACATGTTCGTATGATTATTTTGGACTTGGGAGTATGCTCAGATCGGGTTTTAGGTAACCCGGGAGCGTTTTGACACCTAATAGTAAAAGTTGGTTCTTGAAGGTTTTTCGAAGTTCTTTAAATTTGGTTTGGAGCGGGTTTTTGTCCTATCGAGGTCCGAACAAAATTTTGAGACCGCGAATAGTTCCATAATGTCATTTAAGTCTTGCACGCAAAATTTGGTATCATTATGAGTAGTATAAGTACGTTTCGGCGCATTGGAAGTAGATTGAAGAACTTGAAGTTTATAAGTTTGATTCAATTGGTTTTAGAGTGTGATTCTTAGGTTTAATATTGTTTCGGGCGTTCCGAGAGTTCAAGCGAGTCCTTTTTATTATTCCAAACTTGTTGGTATGTTCGGGTGGGGCCTCAGGGGCCCCGAGCGTCAATCAAACGAGGCTCGGACCAAGTTGAAAATTTGAGCAAGACCTGAAGCTCCCGCTGCTGTCATAACCGCACCTGCGGTTGGTCAGTCGTAGGTGCGAGCTCGCAGGTGCGGTTGGAGCCTCGCAGATGTGGCCCACGACAAGGAGACCAGTTTCCACAAATGCGGCTCTTTTTTCACATAAGCGGGTATCCGTCTGCCCAACTCCACAGAAGCGGACCCTCATCCGTAGAAGTGGACCCTCGTCCGCAGAAGCGGGACCGCAAGTGAAAAAATCGTTAGGGCCGTTCACTTCATTAACTACGTGGGTTAGGCATTTTTCTCCAATTCTTTGCACAATTGGGCGATTGGGGAGCTCTCAAAGAGGGGATTCCGGCTTAGCATCTTGAGGTGAGTAAATTCTACATAATGTGAGTTAAATACATGTTCATGGATAGATTATAACATGTAAATTAGTAAAAATTATAGGTTTAGGTGAAAAGCTAGGGTTTTGCTAAAAATGAGATTTAACTATGGAATTTGTTAGGGAATTTAGTAAAAATCATATATTTATGTTCCTAAGGTTATGGGTAACAGCCTCCATTAAAATTTTCTGGAATCCGAGCATGTGGGCCCGGGGGCGAATTTTAGGAATCTTGCAACTTAGGTTGGATAATCACGTAAATGGTGGGATTGTGAACCTTTGAGCATGATTGATTAGTGTATGTAATGTTTGACTAGTTTCGAGTCGTTCGGAGTCAAATTTGGATATTTGGGCGTGTTCTTGAATTGGGAAGTAGACTTGAGACAATGTAAGTCTCCTTTCTAACCTTGTAAGAGGTAATTGACCTCACAGGTGAATTAAATACATATTTGAACCTATTTGTGGGGGCTACGTACGTACGAGGTGACGCGAGTCCGTACGTAGCTACTAGTATGCTATTATCCGTGTAATTTAGGATCTGTATCGTGCTATAATTGGAATGTTGTGCCCTTACTTGCTAAAATAATCATTTAAACCATGTTAGAAATTTATAAATTTTTTGTATGAGGTTCAACTCACTTACTTGAATGTTTGCATGAAATACTTGACTATAAATGAGGAATTTGCGTTTCTTGAAAATAAATTGTTATTTGTGGATCAGGCCGAGCGTCTCGGTAGTAAATAGATACATCTATGGTTCACGCCGTTCGTCCCTCCGACAGTGCACATTTTAATACTATGTTGGATCGGGCCGTACAACCTCGGCATAATTGCGCATGTTAATTATTTGGAACTCTCCGTGATCTATACTGCTTAAATGATTTGAAATGTAAGTTGTTACATGATATGACTGAAATTGACATGTTATTTATGAAAGAATATCTTATCTCTTCCTGTTATTAAATGTCATTATTAATCATTCTATTCATACTTAGCGTAACAGTTTAACTATATTATTGTTGGCCCTAGTAAGTATCAAGTTGACTCCTTGTCACTACTTTTTTAAGGTTAGACCGGATACTTACTGGGTACATATTGTTTATGTACTCATATTATGCTTCTGTAATTAATTGTACAGGATCTGAGTGCCCGGTACACATACTTGAGCTTGGACTGAGACTTCAAGATGAGCTGCCCCTTTTCGAGTCGTTCAGCAGCATGCCGGAGTATCTCTTTTGTTTATGCCTGTCAATTCTATTTCAGACGGTAGGATAGAACAGACAGACATAATCTATGTATTGAACTCACAATAGGTAGAAATTACTTACCTCCAAAAGCTAGGTGGAAATCTCTCTCAAAAAGCTTCAATAATCACCCAAAGAGTGAGAAAAAATGAGTGAAAATGGCGTAAGTCCCGTATTAATTGAACCTCACTGCCCCAACGATTTTCGCACTTGCGGTGCATAGACCGCACCTACGGATTCGCTTCTGCGGACCAGTGTCCGCTTTTGCGATATTGGCTGGGCCGACTGGGATCGCTTCTGCGGATGGGATCCTGCTCCTGCGGTCTTGCTTATACGAAAAAGGAGCAGCGTCTGCGGAACCTAGGCTCCTCTACTTGGGCCATATCTGTGAGGAGTTGTCCGCTTCTACGATCTCACACCTGCAGCTGACCAACCGCAGGTGCGGTTATGACAGCAGCTAGAGCTTCAGCTCTTGCTCCAACTTTCAACTTAGTCTGGGCCTCGTCCGATTGACGGTCGAGGCCCCCGGGGCCCCACCCGTATATACCAACAAGTTTGGAATCATAAAAAGGACTCGCTTGAACTCCCGTAATGCCCGAAACAATATTAAAACTAAGAATCGCACCCTAAAACCAATTGAATCAAACTTGTGAACTTCAAGTTTTTCAATTTACTTCCAATGTGCTGAAACGTACTTATACTACTCCGAATGATACCAAATTTTGCGTGCAAGTATTAAATTACATTCCGAAACTATTCCCCATCTCGGAATACCGTTTGGAACTCCATATCACCAAAACCCGCTCCAAACCAAATTTAAAGAACTTTCAAACTCTTCAAGAACCAACTTTCACTATTAGGCGCCAAACGCTTCGGGGTCATCCAAAACCCGATCCGAACATATGCCCAAGTCTGAAATCACCATACGAACGTATTGGAACCATCAAATTCCGATTCCGAGGTTGTTTACTCAAAATGTTGACCGACCAAGTGCTCTGAATTCAACCCAAACTCTTCTAAATCCCGAACTAACCATCCCCGCAAGTCATAAATCAGTAAAAGCAAGTACGAAAAGTTTTATTTAGGAAAACGATGTCTAGAAAGCAAAACGACCGGTCGGGCCATTACATTCAAGAGGGATATCAAGATCGACAACAAAAGTTCTGGTTAAGGCAGAGCAACCAAAGCATTAGAAGGAAACACAGAAAAATATTATCCACAAAGAAGTGTTCGTTAAGATACCATCACATTAAATATTTTATAATACATAATTATCTAACTAACATGACAAAATTGATCATTTGTGTAAATTTTGATGATGTCTTTTTATTTTAAATTCATGTATTATGCTAATGTAATAATATTTTTCGGCATTTAAATGATTGCTATATTATTATACATAAAATTTATCTCATTAATTAAATTTTATTATTCCCATCATATTAGTAAATGTTTAAATCATCATTCACCATTATAAATATAATAGTATAATTAATGCATGTAAAAAGCCAGTGGTAACTTGGATCAGAAAATTCCCATCTGGAAAATACTTGTATGTAAAAGCTAATGAATTAAGGGTTTGACACCCGTTAGGCTTTTGACTTTCTCCCATTTTATTTCATTTCCAGAGTCAACTCATAGTGATAAGATTACATATAATAATATTCATACAATAGACCTGATGCATGCAAGAAACTTGATTTTATGCGTGCAGAAAACTTAATTTTACAGTGTTCCAGTTAGAGGTCCTAAAATGTGTGCAACATATAAATATCGTTTCACTAAATCTATAGTGAAGATTTTCCTCATAAATCAAAAGAGTGAAGAAATTACGATGAGTCTCCAACTGAGAGGAAATCTATAAAACGCACTGGAGCCTTGCTTTGTAGGGAATTATCATCTCCAGCTTCTTGTTCAACTTCCTCAGCATCCTTTCTTGTAATATTATCCTCTACCACTTCACTTTTATTTGAGCCTGTATTCACTCGTAGAAAGTCATAACATTCCACTGCTTCATTCTTGCCTGCAATTCCCACACCTAATAGTTAGCATTATCGAGCATAAAAGCTTTCGTCATATCGAAGATAATTAAGTAAACTAGATGTACTCTCTTTCTAAGAGATTCACACGTGTGGCAGATGTAGCATATAGTTGACGGGTTCAAGTGAACCTAGTATATATTTCAAGATGGATATAGATATATGTATGTGAAAAGTAATCACTAAAATTCAAAAAATATTCAATTTTGAAATTCAAAAGTCTAATGAAGTCAATGGTAAGAACTTAGTTGAATCTATCAAATTTATATCATAGATCCGGCTCTGTAGACACACATGATAACACGTCTGCATGACAATACTAGAAAAATATCAAAAATAAAAGAAAAATATCGAGCAAACTATGAATGTAGTGTACCTTCATCCATCTTCAAATGATGAGCTGGAAGGTGATTGAAATGAAGCTCTTTCGGATAAAGGGAATTATTATTAGTGAAAGGATAATAACTAAATCTTTCTAATAATTGCTGATGATGATCAATAGAAATATTGGAACTACTTTTTCTCATGATATTGTGGATATTATTATCATCCTGTAGATCACTCGGCGAAGTCGTACTCATGTCTTGTTGGCTTGTTGATTTAGGGATAGCAGCAATATTTCTCATAGAATAAATCTTAGATCTTTCTCTGCATCTTCTTGACATAATAACGTGCCAATGATTTTTAACAGCATTATCAGTACGACCTGGAAAAAGCCTAGCAATTATAGCCCATCTATTCCCATGAATTCTGTGAGAGGCAAGTAGTCTTTCTTCTTCCTCTTCTGTGAAAGGACTTCTGTTAATTCTTGGATCCAACTGATTGTACCATCTCAACCTACAGCTCTTCCCTGAACAAAATAAGGATATATAATATCAATAGAGAGTTTAATACTGATAGTGTAAAAGAATTTGCATACTATCAGACCATTTAAATGATATCCGTCCATAATAAAAGAGTGATAACCTAGAATATAAGATGTGTTACATGTGTTACAAAATATTAAAATATATTTATGTATTAAAAAGTATTCACTACATTGTACTCCCCCGTTCCAATTTATGTGAACCTGTTTGACTGGGCACGAAGTTTAAAAAAATGAAGACTTTTGAAATTTGTATTCCTAAGGCCATCTCGAACGTTGCACCAAATCCAAATTTAGTGTAAAAATTGGTGCTTTTTTTCTCCAATGGAACACAAAATCTTGCACCATTATAGTACATGAATAGTATTGCATCAAATTTGGTGCAACACTATTCATCACACGAAATTTGATTTATTATTATTTTATTCATCTTTTTATTTTTTGAACTTTTAATTTATCATATATAGTGTATATAATTAATTTTATATTAAGATCTTTCTAATTTTAATTTTATATCCTATTTTTTGATATATTAATTTTTGTATATATTATATTTATATAAAATTATAAGCTAATTTTATTATTACTATAATTATCTTTTATCAATGATTTCACTTTTAGTTGATTTATCCTTTAAAATAATTTTGTAATAAATGATTATATAAGTGGTGAATGTGAATTATATATAATGAATACGGAAAAAAGAAAAAAGATAATATTTGTTTGAAGGAAATAAAAAATAAAATTTAAATAGAAGATAATAATATAATATAGAAGAGAGAGAAGAAATATTATTTTTTGGTGTAAAAAATGGTGTAATGTTTGGAGTAAATTTGGTGTTACACCATTTTGGTGTGAAATTTGGGTGTTAGGGTTGGAGTTGGTCTAAACAAGTCAAAAAGGGGGCCCAAGTATTAGTGTGGTTATAAAAGCTCCTCATTAAGGGTAGAATTGTAAGTTTAAACTAAAATTGTTACCAAATTTAGAAATAGGTCATTCTTTTTTGAATGGACCAAAAAGGAAGTAGGTTCACATCAACTGGAACAGGGGGAGCATGTATATAAGCTTAATTCCTTAATAGGAATAACCTTAACATGATAGTATGTAGGTACGCTAAACAATTGCACCTCATGATTATTTATTACTTTACCCCTTAATTTAACTTACTTTTTTTTTTTTCGTTTTAGGTGTACCAAATTAGAAAGGGAAGACAAATGAACTTGAATTAATGAGGCCAATATATAGAACTAATAGCGTAATATTAACTAAGCAAGCATAAATCATACAGAAGACCTTAAGCTAGAGAAAGTAAGTTAATTTAAGGGGTACCATGATAAAGATGAATGTAAGTCTTATTTTCTTGGAGATCAAACGTGCATGGTTTACTTTAAATTATATTTTTCCAATCATTTGCTACCATATGAAGCTAGCTGCTATATAGCATGGCGAAGATTATATGTAGTATACTCCCTTCCTCCGCTCCTTCCTTTTCTACTTCTTAGACGGTGCATCTCAAGGTCTTATCACCAAAAATCTTTCCCGATTGATAGAACATTCCGTTACTGACAGACTTGTACAGAGTAGTAGTTTTAAAAAAAATATGAATGGACTTTGACCTTCATATGATTCCAATGACCGGCATAATTTCATTTTTTTCTTTTTTTATTCTATGTCTTTTCTTACGGCAAGTTTTAAATTTACGGGAGTTGTGGATACTGTGGCACGAACATACGCAATAAAAAGGAAAATGGAAAAACTAAGAATATATACTACTACCATTAATCGTAGATGTTCAGTACCTGATCTGCCTTGCAAGTTTTCAGCAATAGCATTCCAATTATGAGGTCCATATTTAGCGACTAACTCCCGGAGTTTCTCATCTTCATGAGGCCTCCAATGCCCTCTGCTACACATGATCGATTGATCGATCTCGCCGGCCCAAAATCTAATTAATTAAGAAACAAATCTCTAAACCAATAGAGTACGTACTACTGTTCAGAAACCCTACACAGTACGTACGCTTCTTAGGGCGCACCAACTTAGAGAAACACACCAGAATAAAACAGTACTACATATATCAAATGAGTAAATTTTAACCTAGAGAAGAAACCAGAGATGTGTACACAAATATAATCTGATTATAATAGAAGAAGTTTGAGAAGAGATTTCCGTTAGGAAGTGGAAGAGGTTTGGAGTAGTAATTTGGAGAGAATTGGTATGCCTGTGATTGATGCAAACGTTTAGGCTAACAAACAAAAACATGAAAGCTTTAGTACTTTTGGATCAACTCAGTGGATATATCAAAGCGAGAGAGAGAGAGAGAAGGATATATGGTTGCGTAGGTGGGTGAGTTTTGTTCTGCTTTCAACGTCTTTTGCAGTTTTTCTAACCTACATGACGCCTGCTCATAACCCACCCTACGGTAATTAATCCACCTTTTAATTCCCCTCCTCTAACTACAACATATAACTCCCATAAAACAATACTATAATAATCTCCATCAGTATACCATATATAATTATGATCACAAGTCTGTCTATTATATTTGGATTTCTCCCTAACTAATTAAATGAAATTTAATAGTTCACAAGTGAACCTTGCTCAATTCGTAAAGTACTTCCACCCACGACTGTTAGGTCCTGAGGTTCGAGTCACTCTGGAGGAGAAATCGAAAACATTATAGATCCTCTCTTAATTTGGGAGGGAACTTTCAAAAAAAAAGAACTTAAAGGTTATGTCCATCTATTCCAAATAGTTTAACATACATCTATCGACGGGGTAAAATAATATATATTATCATGTTACTATTACCAATATTAAAATTAAAATTTTCACTTTAATGAAGAATTATGGGTAGATATCCTTTGGTTGACTTTTAGTGATTTTGTACTATCGGTAAATAAGCTTTTATGCTATTTAAAAGCCAAATATAAGTAATTATTGTGTATATAATTAGTGTGAATTAATTAGTAACCTGGAAGCTATATAAATGACCAGAAACAATCATGTCTTGATTGAAATTTCGTCCATATAAGTTTCAGGGTGTGTTTGGTATAACGGAAAATATTTTCCAAGAAAATATTTTCTTGGAAAATAAATAGTAATCTTATTCATTTTCCGGTGTTTGGTATGCAAATTAAGGAAAATGACTTCTCAAGAGTATTCATAAATAATTTAGATATAATAAATATAAAACCATAAACTTTCAAACCAACAACCTTACGGACCCACAAATTTCATAAACTTTCAAAATCGCGGAATTTCAAACCCGTAAACTTTATAATTTCTAAACCCGTAAACTTCCAAACACATAAACATCCGAACTCATGATTTTGAAACTTATAAAATTTTGAGCCTTTAAACCGATAATTAATAAAATTAAAACTGAAAATATATTTAAATTTTTTTTTTTGGGAGGTAGGGTGAGGAGGGAGAGGGGGTGGGAGGGCAGTAAAACGAAAAAAAATAGAAAT